>JASKMD010000012.1:4584793-4632293 GCA_030144725.1 Haematococcus lacustris | reverse complement strand
CCCCACCCCCACCCCCACCCCCACCCCCACCCCCACCCCCACCCCCACCCCCACCCCCACCCCCACCCCCACCCCCACCCCCACCCCCCACCCCCACCCCCACCCCCAC
The DNA here is from genome assembly GCA_030144725.1 of Haematococcus lacustris. Lineage (NCBI taxonomy): Eukaryota > Viridiplantae > Chlorophyta > Chlorophyceae > Chlamydomonadales > Haematococcaceae > Haematococcus > Haematococcus lacustris. The sequence continues at coordinate 4,632,184 of JASKMD010000012.1, read as the reverse complement.
CCCCACCCCCACCCCCACCCCCACCCCCACCCCCACCCCCACCCCCACCCCCACCCCCACCCCCACCCCCACCCCCACCCCCACCCCCACCCCCACCCCCACCCCCACCCCCACCCCCACCCCCACCCCCACCCCCACCCCCACCCCCACCCCCACCCCCACCCCCACCCCCACCCCCACCCCCACCCCCACCCCCACCCCCACCCCCACCCCCACCCCCACCCCCACCCCCACCCCCACCCCCACCCCCACCCCCACCCCCACCCCCACCCCCACCCCCACCCCCACCCCCACCCCCACCCCCACCCCCACCCCCACCCCCACCCCCACCCCCACCCCCACCCCCACCCCCACCCCCACCCCCACCCCCACCCCCACCCCCACCCCCACCCCCACCCCCACCCCCACCCCCACCCCCACCCCCACCCCCACCCCCACCCCCACCCCCACCCCCACCCCACCCCCACCCCCACCCCCACCCCCACCCCCACCCCCACCCCCACCCCCACCCCCACCCCCACCCCCACCCCCACCCCCACCCCCACCCCCACCCCCACCCCCACCCCCACCCCCACCCCCACCCCCACCCCCACCCCCACCCCCACCCCCACCCCCACCCCCACCCCCACCCCCACCCCCACCCCCACCCCCACCCCCACCCCCACCCCCACCCCCACCCCCACCCCCACCCCCACCCCCACCCCCACCCCCACCCCCACCCCCACCCCCACCCCCACCCCCACCCCCACCCCCACTGACACTGGATCATTTACTTCTCCTCCTCACACACTCCCACCCCTTGACCGTAATGTATCACATCTGGCCTTATCACCCCCCTACCCCCTAACTGCCAACCGCATTCCCGCCCCCCCCCTGCCGTTACAGCCCCCGCCCCACTCCCTCCCCCACCCAGGGCCCCCCGCCCCCAGCGCCCTGTGACCTTGATGGTTGAGTCGTCAGAGGCGGAGGCAAACTTCCGGTCTGTGGGCGCCAGGCTGAGGCAGCGGCACGGCTCCCTGTGCGCGGTGATGACGTGCAGGGGGTCCAGGAAGTTGTCCTTCTTCCCGTTCCACAGCTGAACCAGGGCAGCAGCAGAGCAGCAGAGCAGCAAAGCGGTAAAGCAGCGGAGCGTAGGGCAACAAAGCAGCATGGCAAAGCACGAGGGGAAACATCAAGGTCGCGGGGATGGGCCTCCAGGGGGGCTGAGGGAAACTGGCAGGAGGCAGTGGGCCCGGGGCGGGTGTGATGCACCAAGGAGCCCCCTGCTGGTGTGCCTATAGCCTATAGCCACACCACCCACCCACCGCGCCTAGGCTTGACCAGCTCGCCTCAGGGCAGGAGCCACTGCGCCTGGCCTGACTGATGAGGTGCTCCATCAAAGCAACAGGGGACTCGCTGAAAAGTCTGAGCCCTGAGGAGCCCTGAGGGAGGCTGCACTTCGCATGGCCTAATCATTGCATCCATACACACATGGACAACCTAAATTTCAAACGACACACCATGGCTGCTCAGCAACACATTGCCTTTGCTGCCACAGCTGCCGTCGCCCCGTCTGGTCATGAGTGAGTGCCACCGCCCCCGCCCGTGTCTCCCCGGTGACGTACCTTGATGCGGCCGTTGTCGTCCGACGATAGCAAGATGTGTTCGCTGTGCGTGTAGCGCAAGCAGCGCACCGGCGCCTCGTGGCCCTGCAGCACGCTCTCCCAGGAAAACTGCCTGCCATCCCACACTGTGAGCTCGCCGCTGTTGGCGCCGGTGATGACGCGCCGGCCATCCGGCATCCACAGTACAGTGTTCACCGGGGATCGCGCCTGCAAGCGCCGCGCAGCCAGCCCCTCGCACCGCGGACTTCGTGGCCTTGCGATCAAACAGAATCCCGTGCTTTTCAGTAGAACCATCGCTGGTTGCGAAACGCAACCTCCGGCTACTCCGTCCATTACCTCCCCTGTGGGGGTCACATGTTCGCAAAGAGCTACCCTTTGCCCTGTGCCTGTGCCTTCACCTTGAGCCTCCTGCCACCCTGTCTGCCACCTTCCCTGAGCGCCACACGCCCCTGTTCCCTGTGCTCGCTGAGGGCAATCCTGTCTGCTAACCCACTGTGGTGTGCCCCTGTGCGCGGATCACTTTCATGGCGTTGCCGTTGTGCTGTCTGTCCCTGCGCCTGTGACTGCGCTCGCCTCGCACCTTGTTCAGGTTGCCTACCACCCACTTGGTGTCGAAGTTGACAGCAGGCAGGTGCAAGTAGGCCGAGGGCGGCAGCAGCTGCACACAAGGGGCAAGGGCAAGAGAGTGAGGCAGGCAGTGCACACGCACTGTCCAATTGTCACCTGTCCAGTCTTTTCACCCTTGCCACTCTTTTCATCCTTTTCACCCTTGCTACTCTTTCCGCTCTTGCTGGTGTTAAGCTTAGCACAGGAATGATTACACTAGGGCATGCCAAGGTACCCCCTTTGCTGGCGCAGTGTAAGGGCAGGATAGGTTCTGCCCTGTCCCCCTCCACTGCTGCCGCAAGGGCGAGGGCAAGATAGCGTGGCAGGCAGTCACGTCCAAAGTCACAACCAGCACCTCACCACTGTCTGACACTAACATGAAGTGCCCCTGCCCCTGCCCCTGCCCCTGCCCCTGCCCCTGCCCCTGCCCCTGCCCCTGCCCCTGCCCCTGCCCCTGCCCCTGCCCCTGCCCCTGCCCCTGCCCCTGCCCCTGCCCCTGCCCCTGCCCCTGCCCCTGCCCCTGCCCCTGCCCCTGCCCCTGCCCCTGCCCCTGCCCCTGCCCCTGCCCCTGCCCCTGCCCCTGCCCATGCCCCTGTCCCTGCCCCTGCCCCTGCCCCTGCCCCTGCCCCTGCCCCTGCCCCTGCCCCTGCCCCTGCCCCTGCCCCTGCCCCTGCCCCTGCCCCTGCCCCTGCCCCTGCCCCTGCCCCTGCCCCTGCCCCTGCCCCTGCCCCTGCCCCTGCCCCTGCCCCTGCCCCTGCCCCTGCCCCTGCCCCTGCCCCTGCCCCTGCCCCTGCCCCTGCCCCTGCCCCTGCCCCTGCCCCTGCCCCTGCCCCTGCCCCTGCCCCTGCCCCTCATCCCCTGCCCCTGCCCCTGCCCCTGCCCCTGCCCCTGCCCCTGCCCCTGCCCCTGCCCCTGCCCCTGCCCCTGCCCCTGCCCCTGCCCCTGCCCCTGCCCCTCATCCCCTGCCCCTGCCCCTGCCCCTGCCCCTCATCCCCTGCCCCTGCCCCTGCCCCTGCCCCTGCCCCTGCCCCTGCCCCTGCCCCTGCCCCTGCCCCTGCCCCTGCCCCTGCCCCTGCCCCTGCCCCTGCCCCTGCCCCTGCCCCTGCCCCTGCCCCTGCCCCTGCCCCTGCCCCTGCCCCTGCCCCTGCCCCTGCCCCTGCCCCTGCCCCTGCCCCTGCCCCTGCCCCTGCCCCTGCCCCTGCCCCTGCCCCTGCCCCTGCCCCTCATCCCCTGTCCCTGCCCCTGCCCCTGCCCCTGCCCCTGCCCCTGCCCCTGCCCCTGCCCCTGCCCCTGCCCCTGCCCCTGCCCCTGCCCCTGCCCCTGCCCCTGCCCCTGCCCCTGCCCCTGCCCCTGCCCCTGCCCCTGCCCCTGCCCCTGCCCCTGCCCCTGCCCCTGCCCCTGCCCCTGCCCCTGCCCCTGCCCCTGCCCCTGCCCCTGCCCCTGCCCCTCATCCCCTGTCCCTGCCCCTGTCCCCTCCACACCTCCAAGGACTCAGAGAATATTGGCAGCGGGTGCGCCACCTCCTGGATGCGCGGGTGCACAAGCCTCACCTGGCGCCAGGCAACATGCAGCAAGGCTCGCAGCAATCAAGACGCAGCATTAACTGCAAAGCTCACCAGCCTGACAAGACCAGCTCTTGTATCTGCCATCTGGAAACAATAGCCATTATGCCATGCCATGCAAATGTCATTGCGGGTGCTTGGTATCGCTCGCACCACCCTGCTTCCCCCCCCTTGCTGGGCCCCCGCCCTTGCGGCCCGCCCCCCCCTGCTGCCCGCACCTGAGCTAGGCGGAAGAAGCTTGCAGAGGCGTCAATGGTGCGCCTGAGGGGGCAGGCGGCAGGCAGCAGCAGCAGCAGCAGCAGCAGCAGCAGCATTGCAATGCCTAGCTGAGCCTGGCTGGGCTGCAGCTGCCTAATCCGTGCTCCTGTCCGCTCAAATGCTGTAATTTGGTTCCATGTCGGCGCCTGGCCTCACTGCACAGTGCTGCAGCTGCTGCCTCCAACTCCTCAGCCTTGCTCAGCCTGGTGCAGGCTGACTTCTGGAAACTCACACCACACCCACGCCTTGCATGCTTTAACACAGCTGCTGGCCGGTGCATGCTGTGATTGTGCTCCCGGTTGGTGGGTGCCGTGTGCGCACTGCTGGGCTTGCGTCCCTCCCCCTGCATGGCCCCAACCTCACCTCACCACCGCCTTCTGCAGCTGAGCCTTCTTCACCTCGCCTCCTGCCCCTCCCTGGCTGGCCTGACCCGCCTGCCCGCCCTGCCCATGGCTGACCACCATGGCCTTGCTGTTCGCAGCTGTCATGCTCAGCTGCTGCCTGTCAACATCTCGGCGCTGCCTGCAGCTGAGGCCAAAGGCTGATGCGCACCATGAGCATCACATGGGATGCGTCATGTGCAAAGCACGGGCTGTCGCGCGGGTTGACGGCTATTGCACGCGGCGCAGTTGCAACGGCTGTTCTGCGCGAGGTGTGACATTTCGATTGCGGCGAGCTGGTCGAGATAGAGGGCGGCTATATAGACGCGAGCGCTGTTTGGAGGCAGCAGGAGTCTGCGAATAGAAACAGCGGAGCAGCGGGAGCGCAACAGCATCGCACGGGTCAATAGGCACAGCCAGGCGCCATGTCTATCATGCAAAGGATCAAAGACATTGAGGATGAGGTGGGTGCTGGGGCTCGCTTACCGCCAGGGAGGGCAGGCGAGCAGCAGGCCAGGGCTGGCCGTCACCCCACCCAGCACGGGCTGGCTCATGCAGATGGCCAAGACGCAGAAGAACAAGGCCACCATGGGACACTTGGGCAGTCTGAAGGTGCGGGTCGGGGCCGACCTGGCCTTAGGTCAGGGTCAGAGGTCAGAGCCGCTGCGCCTGGCCCTAGGGGTTAGGAGGCGGCTGCAGCAGGGTGCAGAGCCACGCCCCCCTGCCCTACTCACACCCCGTGAGTCCCCACCACCCCCTCAGAGAGTACCACCCCCACACTCCGTTGACCAGCTGACCCCAGGAGCTGCACCTGGCAAAGGGGCTCCAAGCCCCTGCCATCTCGCGCCTGCCCAGCTGCATCTGCCCCCACTGCCCGGGCCGCTTCCACCCTTGCCCCTGCTTCTCGCCTAGCCCCCCCACCCCTGGCTGCATACCTCAGCCTCAGCCTCAGCCTCAGCCCCTGCTTTGTGGCATAAGCGCAGCCAATCCCTTACCTGCCACCCATTGCCTGCCATCCCCCCTCCCCCCACCACTGCCCTGCCCCCCGCCCCCTGCGCCCTGGCGCCACAGGCCAAGCTGGCCAAGCTGCGGCGAGACCTGTTGGAGCCGTCAGGCGGTGGCGGTGGTGGCAAGGGTGGCGAGGGTGAGCAGGGCAGGGGGGCAAGGCCAGGGCGGCAGTCTTGAGCAAGGCTCGGAACATGCAGCTGTCGGGGTAGCGGCTGGGGGAGGTTTGGGGGGGGGGGGGGGCAGCATGCTTGGCGGCTGGTGGCAGGGAGGGGCGGGTGGCCGGGGCACGTCCGTCTCCGCCATCAGGGCTCCAGGTCTTCTTGGGCTGGGCCTCCAGCCTCTGGCTACACCCCCAGGCGACTGCCCCACACCCTGCCCCCTGCCCAGGCCCCCTATCCTGCCCTGCTCCCTCGCCCCCAGCTGTGCCGTGCCCCCTGCTGCCCCAGGCTTTGACGTGAACAAGGTCGGGGACGCGCGTGTGGGCTTCGTGGGCTTCCCCTCCGTGGGCAAGAGCACGCTGCTGACCAAGCTGACCGGCACGTTCTCAGAGGTGCGCGCCCTGCAGGGGGCTGAGCCTGGACCTGCAGTAGCTCAGGGGGCAGCAGGGCGGCAGGGCAGCAGGCAGCTGGGCAGCAGACAGGGAGCTGCAGGCAGGGGCAGCTGACAGGTGTTGGGAGGGTCACGGCAAGGTCAGCATGGTCGGGCGCTGGCGCAGAGTGTCAAGTGCAGGCAGGCTGCCAGGGCGACAGCGCAGCAGAGGGGCTCCCATGGCGGAAGTGGTGGGTGTTGGGAAGGCAGGCTAAGCTTGGCGAGTGTGGAAGGCAGGTGGGCTGCCAGGGCAACAGGAGGGCTGGGACAGGAGCTGTGGCAGGGCTGAGGTGGCAGCTCAGGTGCCCTAGTGACAGCAGTGGTAGGTGAGGGGCAGCCACTGCGACTTTGGCCTATGCCCCTGGCTCTGAGCCTGGTCTTGAGCCTGATCCCGATCCCAATCCCAATACTGAGCCTGGTCCTGAGCCTGATTGCAACCATGGCCTGCCCCTGGCCCTGGGTCGTGGTGGTGCAGGCCGCCTCCTACGAGTTCACCACCCTGACCTGCATTCCCGGCATTGTGCGCTACAGGGGGGCAAAGATACAGGTGAGGCCGGGGCGGGAGGGCGGGGAAACGGCGGGCAGGGGCCAGGGCCAGGGCTGAGTCCGGGGCCAGGGCCGGCTGGGCCAGGGTGGGGCAGGCCAGGGCAATGCAGAAGGTGTGGGTGGGGCGGTGCAGAGGGTGGTTCTGCATGGTGGTGTATGGTTTGTGTCGCTCAGCCCTCATGGCCCTGGCAGCCGCCCTCTGCAGTGAGCCCCGGGCCTGCCGGGCCTGCCTGGTGCAGATGCTGGACCTGCCGGGTATCATTGAGGGGGCCAAGGACGGCAAGGGGCGCGGCCGCCAGGTGGGTTCGTCAGGTGGGGCAGCAGGGCAGCAGGGCAGCAGGGCAGCAGCAGCAGGACAGGGACTGGCAGAGGTCAAGGTGGGGGGTTTAAAGGCCGGGGCAAGAGGCTGAGGTGGCACCTCATGGCAGGCACCCCATCAGCTGCACCCCATCAGCTGTCAATCATGGGAGAGATGGCTGATGGGGAGGGTGTTGGCTGCTGTCTCAGGCTGAGCTGTCTCAGGTCGTCAGGAGCATTGGGGGCAGGGGGCAGTGAGGGGCAGTTCAAGGCATGACTGCAGCCTGCTGTAGGCCCAGGTAGGCTCCTTAGGGGCAGCGCCGCTGGTGTGTGCCTGAGCCACTGCTGCTAACTGCTGTCAGAGTGGAAGAGATGGTGTTGACAGCTAACGCAGCCAACACCGCCTGTCAGGGCTGCGGGGCATCCTCCCTTGGCTACATTTGCTGCCATAGCTCATTGCCACTGCATTGCTAGTAACAATTGCATGGCTGGGAAGCATTGCATAGGAACCTCCATTGCAACTGCCGCCATCATGATGATGAGGATCAGGAGGAGGATGACTGCATCTACTACGCAATGTTGACCAGACTGGCCCCCCTATGGCCCATGTCCCCCCTGCTGCCCCCCGCCTGCTGCTGCCCCCCCTGCTGCTGCCAGGTCATCTCCACCGCCCGCACCTGCAACCTGATCCTCATCGTGCTGGACTGCCTCAAGCCCCTCACCCACAAGCGCATCATTGAGAAGGTGCAGCCAGCAGGCCGCTAGCCAGGCCGCTAGCACACTGACACATTGCAGCCAGGGCCATGAACAGCCCCGGCAGGGCAGAAGGCAGCAGGCCGCTGGGGGTACGGCTGCAGGGGGGGGCTGCTGGGCTTAGTCAGCGCTGCCTGGAGCGCAGCCTAGAGGGGGAGGGCGGTGGAGGAGTGACCCGCCTCACTCTGCTGCATTGCCTACTCCATCATCGGGCCAGGCAGGCAGGCAGGCAGCAGGGGAGGGCGCCCCCCTCCCCTCTCGCCCCTCCCCACCTGCCCGCTCTGCAGCAGGAGAGGCCGCACACTGACCCTAAACATGACCCTCCCCCTTACCCTGACTCCATGCTGTCCCCCCTGCTGCTGCTGCATGGCCCCAGGAGCTGGAGGGGTTTGGCATCCGGCTGAACAAGAAGCCACCCAACATCACGTGCGCTGCCGCCTCAGGGGGCCAGGGGCCAGGGGGTCAGGGGCAAGGGGCAAGGGGCAAGGGGCAAGGAGTCAGGGTCCAGGAGCCAGGGGCGAGGGGATCAGTTGCCAGGGGAAACTGTGGTGCGCTGTCAGCGTTGCCTGCAGCTCTGCCCTTGCCACTGAGGGCTGACCGGCTGATGCCATGTTGCTGCTCACACGGGTGGCTCTGCTGCCCCCACGCAGCGGATCCGGCAGGGGGCCAGGGGTCCAGGGGGTCAGGGGGCCAGGGACCACTGGTTGCTTGATCAGGCTCTGCTGCCGCCACTCAGCTGCTGCTGCCGCCCCGCTGTGTCCAGGTTCAAGAAGAAGGACAAGGGCGGCATCAACTTCAGCACCACGGTGAAGGACCCTAAGATTGACCTGGAGGCCGTAAAGGCAGTCTGCTCAGAGTACAGGTGCAGGGCGCAGCACTAGGGGGGGTGGGGGCTGGAGGGGGTAAAGGGGGTAGAGGGTCAGCCCTGCCACCATTGTGTAGTGATTGCTGGCAGCAGGAGCAGCAGGGGCAGGCAGGGGTAGGCAGGGGTAGGCAGCAGGGGCAGCAGGGGCAGCAGGGGCCATGCTGTGCTTAGTGCCCTGGATGTCGTGATGCCTGCTGCCTGTTGGGGGCCTGGAGCTGCCTGCCTGGGGCCTGCCTGCCTGGAGCTGGGTGCCGGGGGCCTGGATGTCTGGCTGCTGCCCTGTGCCTGTGCCTGGCGCTACAGCAGGCTGGCCTCCCGCCTGGCCCCTGGCCCCTGACCCTGACCCTGACCCTGGCCCCTGGCCCTGTGTGGTGCAGGATCAACAACGCCGACATCTTCATGGCTGAGGACAACGACATTGACGACCTGGTGGACGTGATCGAGGGGTCGCGCGTGTATGTGCCCGCCATCTACGTCGTCAACAAGATTGACCAGGCAGGTGCTGGCAGCGCTGCTGGCTGCGCTGATGGCTGAAGGCCACCTGGGCCTGCCTGCCTGCCTCTCCCCTGCTCCTGGTCCTGTTGCCCTGCTCCCACCCCCCTAGCCATGCCCCTCTGCTGCTGGTGCTGCCGGCGCTGCTGTGGTGCTGTGCAGATCACGCTTGAGGAGCTGGAGGTGATGGACAAGCTGCCGCACTACTGCCCGGTGTGCGCCTTCCTGGACTGGAACCTGGACGGCCTGGTGGAGATGTGCTGGGACTACCTGGACATGGTGGGCCGGGACAGGGGGCGGGGGAGGGGAGGGGAGCGGAGGGGAGGGGAGTGGAGGGGGTGAGTCCAATGATGCGCCAGGGCTGTAGGGGGAGAGGAGGGGTCAGGGCAGCAGGTGGGCCTGGGGGCAAGGAGCAGTGATCCTGATGAGGAGTGACTGGATGAGTGGCCTCCCTTGCTGGGTCCCCCATTGTTGGGTCTGGCGCACACTTGATCAAAATGGTCAGGCAGGCATAGTCCTGGGCAGGCAGGCAGGCAGGCAGGCAACCTGAAACAGCCATACACATCACGCATGGCGCAGCCACCAGGGAGGCCGGCAGGGGGTGCTTGGCATCGCCACCTTTGTTACACAGTGGGAGGATGTAGGCAGGCTGCTGCCGCTCCTGCTACTGCTGCCTGGGCTGCTGTGGCCCCAGGTGCGAGTGTACACCAAGCCCAAGGGCAAGCTGCCGGATTTCAACGAGCCTGTGGTCATGCACCGCCAGCGCTCCACTGTGGAAGACTTTTGCAACAAGATCCACAAGTCGCTCATCAAGCAGTTCAAGTGCGCGCGCACCGCATTTGTCGCGCATGCCGCCGCCTGTGCTGTGACAAGTGTGACGAGGAGGATGGCGACCGGTGTGTCAGTAATCGATGTTTGTCTGCGCCGCAGGTACGCGCTGGTGTGGGGTATCAGCGCCAAGCACCGGCCGCAGCGCGTGGGCAAGGACCATGTGCTTCAGGACGAGGACATTCTGCAGATCGTGAAACGTATTTGAGTCGCTGCGACCGCCGGCTGCCCTGTATAGCTGTTGCGCACGATCCATCTAGCGCGACACGCAGTCGTTGGCAAGTACGCAGATACGCCACGCCGCTTGAGACAGAGGGAGTATTGGTCGTGGAGGCTACCACCGCTGTGTGGGTCACAGAGGTGTCACACCACGAGGCAACGAGCCAACAGGGCAGCGAAGTGCGAGGAGTGGAAGCATGGCACCGCTGTACACAAAGGCACCACGCCATGGGGCCTCAAGATTTTCATGAACCCAGCCTCACGACGGCCCCTGTCCTGGCGTGACAAACAGGGATATGATTGTGTCTTTAGGTTAACGTATCACAGGTTTGCGACTACTGTGCCCCGCGGTCCACTGTGACGTGCCCCGGCCACATGCACACTGCCCACGGCCACATGCCAGTGAGCCCTGCGGCCCACCGCTGCCAACTGACGCCACCCCCTCGTCGACCTCCTGTGGCAGCTTCCTGGGTGCCTCCTCGCGCTGCAGCTGTAGCTATTGATCGCTTCTTGAAGCCCTAGTCAGAGCACTTGTGCCATTGGGCTGTGTACCAGTGATTCGTTTTTCAAAATGGCCAAGCTGATGCTGGTCACGAAGGGTCCTGGACCATCAATTGCCTGGTTACGCGGTTGGTAACGACTGGTCACGAAAAATAAAAAACATTTTTATACCATTTATCAAATTTATTATATATATAAGCATTACATAAAAAAACATCACCATCTTCATCAAAACATATGTCCATCATCATCATCACCAGTCCATCACCAGCCCACCCTTGACAGCCAGCTTACACACCATTGCGCCCCTTCTTGTTGACAGCATCCAGCCACACCCCAATCGCCTCGTGGTATGGGAAATCTGACACACCATGTGTGACAGTGTGGAAGGCCCTGGCGCACACATTCAGGTGCTCTTCATTGAGCCTGTTGCGTGTGTCATCCTTGAGGTATGCCATGGCTGAGAACATGCGCTCCTCCTCTCCTGAGCCTGGGACCATCACCATTGCAAGCTCTGCCAGCCTGCCATACTCAAAGATCTCCAAAGCTGTGATGGGCTGCTTGCTCAAACTCTGCTACAGCTGGCTGATCCCCATGCCTGGGCTGTTGGCAGCATCACGCATGACTTCAGCAAACTGGGACTGTTGCGTGGCAAGGGTTTCACTGCAGAGGAGGGGAGGGACCTCCGTGGGTCTGTTTCCAGTGCTTGGCTGCAATGGCTGGAGTCCTGGCGACTCTGAGGAGGTCGGGGGTGTGCTCAATGTCTGTCATGGGTCTGCCAAGCTTCAGCAGGTGAAACACTGCTGCAAACTGCGTGACGGTGGCTGGATATTCCCTTTGCTCCTTGCGTTTTGCTGCAGCTCTGTCTCGCCCAGTGGTGAGCGCAGCCTTGAAGGCTTGCACTGCTGCTGAGCTCTTCTGTTTGGCTGCAAGGTTTTGCTTGTGTCTGGCGCTGTCCTCATGTTTCCAAATGGTATGCAGATGGCTGTTTAGGACTAAGTCGCAAGCGGTACAGCGCACGCAGTACAAGTTGCCTTGCAAGCCGAAATCTAGCCACATCTCGCGGCCTTCGAGCCATTCAGACTGGAATCTGTTCGTGGTGCCAGCGGGCCTATTGGCTTTCCAAACACCATTGCTGTGCCCCCGCCTTGCGCGTAACTCGGACATGGCACGAAGCCAAAGCGGTTACGAAGCAACCCAGGCCAGCCAATGCAAGGGCCCGTTTGGTAACGAAAGCCGGGCCTCAAAAACCAGCTTTTGGTTCCGATCGTTACGTATTACGCAAAAAACGAATCACTGCTGTGTACTGGTAACAGCTCTACTTGTCACGTCCCTGGGTGTCCCGGTAGTCTGCATGTGACCTACACCTGGGGCACGGCCAAAGAACACCAGGCGGTTCGACCACCAGCACTCAGGCCTTCCCGCCCTTGCGTGGCCCTCTGCTCTTCTCCTTGGCTGAGAACTTGGCGTAGAAGTCAGTCATGTCGGGCTGAATGTCCTGCTCCTTAGCAATGCTGGCATCGGTCTTGATGCGGTGTGCCCACTGGGAATGGTTGAAGATGTCCTGAGCACAATACAGCCGCATCCCCCACTGACTCACACAAACAATTGTCCGCATGCATACCTCAGGCGATGATTAGAGCGGCCTATCCACCTGGGTGGCCACTACAGGCTTTGGAGACGAGGACACAATCGGCAATCGCAAGGTCGCGCCATTAGTTAGCTTGAGGATGAAGTAGCGCACAAGCGGCGAGCCCAGCGATGGAGTCTGCATGCGTTTTACGGAGCGCCGCTTGCTGAGGTCGACATGGCAGTTTACAATTTTGAATCCCTCCAGCCCTCATGCAACTCATGAGTTGCAATCAAACACAGGTTTGTTCGTTACCTTTATATCTACCTATCCAAGCTAGGTACCAACCTATCCACCTATACATATACCTACCATATACCTGCCGAATGGCAGTTTACAGCTAGGAGTGACTTGGTAATGAAGAACAAACGCAAGTACGCTGCCAGTCGCCCCCTGTCTACTGCTGCGCTAATGTATTGGGTTAGGAGTTGCGTGGTGTATCATAACAAAGCTTCATCGCAGAGCCAGTCAAGAAAACAAATGACTGGGCCTGGAGTGAGCTCAAAGCAAAAGGTCAGCCCATAGCCAGGCCAGAGCTGCTAGGTAACTGAACCGTAACCTCATCACGACCTCCAACAGCTGGCCTGTATGAGGTTCTGCATATACTAAACAATGCATGGGCACCCTTGTTAGCCACAACCCCCACCCACGTTCCTTCCCTGGCCACTGGGCTCCCGATCAAATCGTTGTCACAACCATGAGCGTGACTGTGACATCTTATCTGACATCTTATCACGTGACATCGTTTGTCGGATACTGACTAAAGGCAGCACAGCACTCGTTAGAGGGATGGCCTCGACCGGACAAACGCAGTTACAAACATAGGGCGAGCTTATGCTCACCTAAAGGCAGCACAGCACTCGTTAAAGGGATGGCCTCGACCGGACAAACGCAGTAAAGGCCCTACCGCAGAGCGCGAACTAAAACTGCCTCACACTTTAGTCAAGTACTCCTAGAAACTCTGATGGTCTGACTGACCTCAACCTCCTTACTCCAACACTCCCACTCAGGCAGCCAGCAGAGTTACCCCCACACACTTGTCACAGCTTCACCATGCCCATACCAGACTTGCAGAACTCATACTTGACACCTGGCAGGGCCTTGGTCATGGCCAAACCCACCTAACCACCTAACCCTGACCTAACCCAGGTCCATGTCCCAAGCAACAGCTGTGGCTAGCAGGGCACGCACGGTAGCATGCTTGCTGACCGGTGCATGCAGCTCGGTGAAGTCAACCCCCTCCCGCTGCATGAAGCCCTTGACCACGAGGCGTGCCTTGAGACGGGCAATGTGGCCCTGGCTGTCCTCCTTGACTGAAAACACCCAGCGGTTGTCCAGGGGGCGGCACCCCTGGGGCGGGTCCACCAGCTCCCATGTGCGGTGGCCATGCAAAGACTCCATCTCTGCATCTGTAGCAACCGCCCACTGCTCAGCCAAGGCACTTGCACGCGCCTCCAGAATGGTGTGCGGAATAGGCACAGCTGCTGCGGGAAGCTCCAACACACAGGCTGCCAGGCTGCCAGCTGGTGGCAGCCCTTGCAAGCGAAGCGACTGCCGCAGCGGGACCGGGCATGCCGCTGGTTCAGCAGCTGAAGCACCTGCCCCACCCCCACCTGCTGAGGCTGCGCTGCCAGCTCCGCTGTCAGCTCCTGAGCTGTCAGCTCCCACTGCTTCCCCACCCGCACCCCCTGTTGCCGGCTCAGGGCTTGGCTCTGCGGCTGCGATGTGCACACTCAGCTCCTCGGCTATGGCCATGACCTCAGCCACCTCTGACACAGGCAGAGGCTCACCCCTTGCCAGCTCATCAAAGACCACGTCCTTGGTGACAATGATTCTGCCACCAGGGACCAGCACCCTGTACGCCTTGCTGCCCATCTCATACCCAACCAGAACCCCCTGCACCGCCTTCCCTTCTAGCTTGGAACGCATGTGCTGAGGGACGTGAGCATAGGCTGTCGCACCAAACACCCGGAGCGCTGAAATGTCTGGCTTGACCCCGAAAAAGAGCTCCCACGGCGTTGCACCCTTGCCCCGCATGGGCGAGAGGTTCCGCAGGTGGTTAGCTGTGCGCACAGCCTCTGTCCACAGCCTTGCTGGCAGGCCAGCTGTGTAGAGCATGCACCTGACCTTCTCAATCAGGGTGCGGTTCAGCCGCTCAGCGCTGCCATTCTGCTCAGGGCTGTAGGACGCTGACCGCTGGTGCTGAATGCCCTTGCTTGCCAGAAAGGCCCTGACCTCCTGGTTGATGTACTCCGTGCCGTTGTCGCTGCGCAAAGCCTTCAGCCTGCGGCCGCTCTGAGTCTCAAGCCACTGCACTGTGCTGATGATGACCCCTGGCACATCTGACTTGGCTTTGACACACTCCACCAAAGACAGCCCGCTGTACTCATCCAGGAAAGTGACCACATAGCTGTAACCACCCACTGAGGCGACGTGGAATGGGCCGCACACATCGGTGTGCACCAGGTCAAGCACCCCCTTTACAGGGGGAGCCAAGGAGGGCAGCGTGTCTGCCACCCTGCGGTGCATCTTGCCCGCAGCACACCCGGGGCACACACCGCTGCCGGCTGCTTTGCACTGCGCTGCGCTGATGCTTACGCCCGACACCATCCCCTTCCCAATTAGGTCTGCCATGGCCCCATAGCTCAGGTGACCTAGCCGCTCATGCAGAAGCTGCGGGGTCTCTGCTGTGACAGCATGGGCCGTAGCAGGGGGCTCACACGCCACCACAGCCGGCTCTGCTGAGCACCGGATCAGGTATGACCTGCCCACCAGCGCACCCTTGACGCAGAAGCGGGCTGGGTTTGCCCTGTCCTCTATCCTGATCCCACCCCCCTCCTGTACTACCCTCCAGCCCGCGAGGTCTGCTACCACGGTGGAGAGGTAATTGGCAGCTGCATCGGGAGCCCACAGGACGCCACGCAGTGTGAAACACTGCCCTGACTCACTGACTAGGCGGACATTACCCACCCCATGGGCTACCAGCCTGGCTGTGTTCTTGCCCAACGCCAGGCTCACCGGCTGTTCCACAGCTTGGAAATCATGCAGCAGGCTGCGGTCCGGGGTGATGTGGTGGCTAGCGCCGGAATCGGCCAGCCAGAAGCGCTCGCTGCTGAGCAAGCCTGAGGAGCGGGGCATGGCAGCAACCTGTGCTGCAGCAGCGAGGGATGGGGTGGGCTTGGCTGACACGCATGGGTATAGGGAGGAGAGCCCAGCTGCATGGCTCCAGCAGCACTGCACCTCACCCCCTGCCCCACCACCAGCTGCACCATTGTGCACCGCACCACCCTTGCTCCCACTGCTCCCACTGGCCCCACCACTCCCACTGGCACCACTGCTAGGCACAGCCTGCATGGCCATCAGTTTAGCATGAAACAAGCCAGCAGTTGCACTACTAGCTGCCCGACCCTTGTCAGCCCCACGGTTGCTTGGAACCCCACTGCCCCCACCTGCCCCACCACCAGCTGCCCCACCACCCCCACCGCTGCTGCTACCGCTGCTGCTGCTGCCGCCTGGCTCCTTGCAGTCACGGGCAATATGCCCACGCTTGCCACACTTGAAGCACTTTACACGGCTCAGGGCAGTAGGACTCGGTGAGGATGGGGAGGGATCAGCACCCGGCTTGGCAGCCGAATGCCGGCTGCTGCTGCTGGCTGGACTGGCACTAGACCTGCGGGGAGCGTGTATGGCTGCCAGCTGTGCGGGCTGCTGGTTGCGCACACGCGCCTCTGCATTCTGCAAGCGCCGCTTCACATCAGCCAGGCTAGGGGCAGACGCATCAGCTCCCTGGGTGATGAACTCTCTGGCCATATCATAGGGAGGCAGGGAGGGAACAGCCTGCAGCAAGGCTCTGACCTGCACAGCCTCACTGACGGTCTCGTCGGCCTCTGCCAACTCCAACACCAAGTCAGAGAGCCTGCTGCACAGCTGAGAGATGCTTTCCCCTGACCCCAGCTGCAGATGGTTGATCTGGTGCCACAGCTCAGAGCAATGGCTGAACCCCGTGCGCTGCTGGTCTGCAAGTAAGGCCTTCCATGCTGCAGGTGCTGTCTTTGCTGCTTGCACCATGCTGAGGTAGTGCCCCTTGCAGCAGCACAATAGCCAGGCATAAGCGCGCTCATTGCGCGCTGGGTCGCTGTCTGTGCCACACATAGCACTCCAGCAGCCAGCCATCATGAGCGCTCCCTGCGCATTCCCCTTCCACTCGACGAACGATGTGGACGCATTCAGCACGAGGATTGGCGGCGATATATATGGCAAAGTTGCCATCGCACTGGACTGCGAACCGGGAGTTTCTTTGCCACCCTCAGATTTCGGCATTAGGCTTGTGGGCCCATAACCTAAAGGCAGCACAGCACTCGTTAGAGGGATGGCCTCGACCGGACAAACGCAGTTACAAACATAGGGCGAGCTTATGCTCACCTAAAGGCAGCACAGCACTCGTTAGAGGGATGGCCTCGACCGGACAAACGCAGTAAAGGCCCTACCGCAGAGCGCGAACTAAAACTGCCTCACACTTTAGTCAAGTACTCCTAGAAACTCTGATGGTCTGACTGACCTCAACCTCCTTACTCCAACACTGACACCCCAACAGGACCAGATCACATCCACACGTTGGCCTCTGCGGTGTGTATGCAGTCCTGCAGCCTGCATGGCAATGGCTATCGTCTCTCCCTCCCACCCAAAGATTGCAACATGCTATGGAGGTCTCCTGCCTGATCACTTTGCTGCCACCCACAAATAGTACCACCTGCATGCCCACGCTGGCCAACCCCCTCATGCCACTCTCTGGCGGGTACCGGCCCTAAGGGCAGGCGGGCGCTGCGCGGGGCTGGCCAACTTGCTACCAGCCAGTTGAGCCTGAGCCAGCTGGGGCGTCAAGGACCTTCGAGACAGCGCCGCCTCCAGTTGCTGCATCAGTGTTCCATGCTCTGGCAGGCCCCCTGCCTGCCTGGTGACTGCCTGGGGGAGCCTTGGGAGGGAGTGCTGCTCAGCTGCTGTGAGACAGGCCGGCATGCACTGGCTCCTGCGTGCCGCTGCTCTTAGCTGTGGCCTGCGGGCTGTCCAGGGGGTGCTGGGGCCAGCCTGGGGTGGCAGCGCACTGAGCGGCCCAGCTATGCTGGCTGCGCTGTCTGGTTGCTGAGCAGCTGGGGCCGAAGTTCCTGCTGGCTGCACGAATGGGGCCTGGGTGGTACCTGGGCAACCATGGCATGGCACATGGGAGCAGGCTCCTGGGGTCAGGCGGTAGATGAAGCATGCAGGCTACCACTGACTCCATGTGGGATGTGCACACTAGAAACAGCGCTACTCTTCGTGGAGTTTATGGGAGCATGCCTGCACTACTGACTGCACTGCTTTGGTTTACAAGCCTTGAGCAGGGAAGCGACACCTGTGTCGTCATGTTGGTGGAGGCAACACCATGAATGGCTACTGTGCCTCACCTGGTGAGAGAACTGCGTGGCAGGTTGCTCCACATGCTGGTGTTGTAGCCTGGCACACACAGGCAGGCACCAATGGCATGGGCAGTCATCGGGCAATGTCGACACGACTGGGGGCCCATAGGCTGCTATTTAGTGCAAACACGACTAGGGGCCTATTGGCTGCTACTTACTCTCAAACGGGGTCGTGCGGAGCTTAGTCGAGAACCAGTCCAAATGCATGGCCTCGGGAAGACCTTTGCGCTGCTCGATGTGCCTCGTGGAGTGGTGGGCGTGTGTGAAGTTTCCTCCGTCTGAGTCCCAGCGTACCACGCTCCGGTAGTGAGCGATAGCCCGTGTGCGCTACACAATACTGGCGCGGTATTTGGCCGCATAACAATTGTACGAGTGTAAGACGTGTCAACTCAGCACCTACAGCGCGCTATCTGTCGACAAGCGGGATGCTGTTGTCTATTTAAAGTTACCCTTAAGAGTGTTTTCATGCAAGGCAGTGCATGCCCTGTGCAAGTCAGAAGTAAGGAGGAGAAGGACGGCTGGTGAGTACCATGCATGTGACGAGTCGTTACGTGCATCTGATTGGCTTGGGTGCGTAAGTGTGCTGTCAGACTGCTTGAACTGCTTGAACTTGAAGCATGACCATGCTACTCCAAAACAGCAAGAGTTGTAATCGAATGAAGGTTGCGAGCTCATCATCGTAAAGGCTACTGCTAGTGTGCCTAATGCCCAACCCCCTCAACTTGACCCTATCCTCAGCCCCCTCATCTGAAGAACTCAGGCGGCGCTTCAGTGAGGGCCTCACTGGGGGTGTTGTTGGCTGAGCTGACCCGGCGAAATCCACCCGGCGAAATCCATCCACCATCATCACTCGCCCTGCTGGGAACTGCCTCGACGCCTCCTTCAGCATCTGCTTGCAGCCAACACCCCTGCAGCCAATGGCGCCGCTGCCATTGAAGCCAGTTGCCCCATAGGCCAGTGCCAGGATACGCTGACGCTGACGCTGACGCTCAGGACCTGGCTGGTGTGCTAGATGCAGGTGGGCTAGGTGAGGGTGGGCTGGAAAATTCGGTAGGTGATGCCCAGGATGCCAGGGCTGCTGCAGGCGCTGCAGCAGGGGTAGCGGCTGCAGCAGGGGGTACCGGTGGGGGTGCAGCCGTGAGGGTTGACCTAGCTATGCCACCGTGTAGAGTTTGTGTGCCCATGCAAGGATGGCGCCAAGCCCAGGCTAGCCTGCTTGCAGCGTCGATGTGGTGCCTGCAAGCATAGGAAAGTGGGCGTGAAGTCATGGTCGTTTGGTGCTGAGAGTTGGAGTTTGATTTTTAAGCGGACGGTCGATTTGGCTGGGTGTAGGGTGCACGGGGGTTCAATCTGAAGAAGCAAAAACGGCCCACACTGATTGGCATTGTCCTAGTGACGTAACAGCTGGCGGGTTTTGCGAGGACAAACCACAATGTCAGCTAACTAGTGGCCAAAATTGTGACTGGGTGCAAGGTGCAGGAGAGTCTACTTTAGCCCAGCCTGTGACGTAACAGCTGACGGGCTTTGCGAGGACAAACCACAACGACAGCTAATTCAGCGCTGCCAGGCATCATCATCTTGCTTGTATTTTTATACTTTCTATATCCGGACACATTTCAATGGTTCTCTTTTTGAAAGGCCCCATTCTCAGCCACGATGACCCGGCCGACCATCCCCCAGCGCCTGTTTACCCTGGCTGGTGACCTGTTTACATGTAGTGCATGTCTACGATGACACATGGCACACCCAGCAGCAGCAGGCAAAGCATGACCAAGCAGAACCATACGATGTACCACCCCAACTAAGAGTCCGCAGGCTTCTGCGCGTTCTGTATGGTGATGTCCATGATGGGCTTGTGCAATTTTAAGGCCGTTGTTTCTTCGGAGTGACGTTGCATGCGTTCCAGCTGTTCTTTCAAGGCTAGCCTGAAGGAGGTCAGCGTTCAATAGCGCCATGGCCGACCACTTGGCTAGCATCTTCGGGACAGAGAAGGACCGCGTGAATTGTCCCTTCTACTTCAAGATTGGGTGCGTGCAGCAGCTCAGCGGCGGGTGCTCAACCTCAGACCAGTCCGGATGCAGCCAAGACGCTGGGAGACCTTGCTCGGCTGCAGGTCATGCCGCCATGGAGACCGCTGCTCGCGGATGCACAACCGGCCCACAATTAGCCAGAGTATCCTGCTGCAAAACATGTATCAGAACCCAGTCATCAACGCACCTCTGGGTCCTGATGGCTATCCCATCAAGGTGGACGAGCGGAAGGCCCAGCAAGAGTTTGAGGTGGGTTCTCAACAGACAAGCAGCAGATCGCAGCATTTCTGACTGTTTCGCTACACACATTTTGACAATGTTGGGGGCGCAGGATTTCTACGAGGATGTCTTTGAGGAACTCGCTCAGTTTGGCGAGCTGGAGAACGTCAACGTGTGCGACAACCTGGCGGACCATATGGTTGGCAACGTGTACGTCAAGTTCCGTGAGGAGGAGGCCGCGGCAGCTGCGGTGGCTGCCCTGCAAGGGCGATTCTACAACGGGCGGCCCATCATCATTGAGTTCTCTCCTGTGACTGACTTCAGAGAGGCCACATGCAGGCAGTATGAGGAAAACACCTGCAATCGTGGTGGCTACTGCAACTTCATGCATTTAAAGCCTATCAGCAAAGAGTTGCGCAAGAAGCTGTTTGGACGGTACAAGCGTACTGAGGAGCGCAGCCGCAGTCCCAGGTGGATATCAGAGCTCAGCTTAGTGACTGAGGCTCATGGATGCCTTTGCCCTGCCCACATGCATGCTGCTGTCTTGCAAAGTTGGAGCAGCTGCACTAATGGTTGTGTTGTGCTGATGGTGCTGCAGGCGTGATGATAAGCGGGGAGGGGAGCGTCGCCGCAGCCGCTCAAGGGACCGGGACCACCGCCGCGATGATCGGAGAGATGACAGGGGCCGTGACTACCGCGGTGGGCCTGGCGGCTATGACAGAGGCAGGCGTGATGACCGAGGTGGCGGCCACGGTGGCCGCTCACAGCGTGAGAACAGTGAAGAGCGCCGTGCCAAGATTGCATCCTGGAACAGCCAGCGTGATGCAGGGGGGGCAGCAGATGCAGGCGCAGCGGGTGGGGGCGGTGGGGGGGGTGGCTACACCGCCCCCAGCTCCTACCCCTCTGCAGGTGGTTATGGCTCAGCCCCACCCCCTGGCCCAGGGGGATATGGGTCTGCTGGCTATGCTGGTGGTGCGCAGTCTGGGGCCTATGGGGCGCCTCCTCCACAGCAGTCACAGCCCTATGGCGCGCCCCCTGGTGCCCCACCTCCTCAGCAGCAGTACGGTGCACCACCACCGCAGCAACCCGCAGGGGGGTACAGCTACAATGCCTACCCACCACCACAGGGTACTGGAGGTGGCTACTAAGGGACAGTTGGGCAGGTCCAGCAGCCATCACAGTCGCACAGTGCAAAGACAAATAGCTTTGAAGCTGAGCTAGACTGCTGCCTGCCAGCCTAGCCCAGTCGCTGTCGCTCAGCCCAGTCACGGGCTGTATTGTGCCCAGTGCAGGAAGGCATGCCTGTTGGCAGCATGTCCTGTGCTGCAGGTGATGCAGGATGTGACCTGATACAGGGTGTGCTTCTTGCAGAGTTTGCCTCAGGGCCAGTGATTCCAGGTGCCAGCCTGGGCAGCTGTGGTGTAGGCGTGTGCCTGCAGGCACATGCATGTGGGAGTGACTGTTGTGCTCAGAATGGCATGCAGGCTGCCAGCTACATGGCCGCCCTGCCCTGCTGTATTTTTGTTACTGCTCTGCGCAGCAACAGCACAGATTATCTACCAGGGCAAGCACAGGCAGCATGCAGGAGGCAGGAGCGTGTCAGCCCACACTTGCTTGCAGCGCTGCCCGTGCTGCAGGGTCTGCAGGTACAGGTCTGTCTATACAGGTCTGCCACAGCTGGGCCAGTGCTTGCTGCTGCAGGTTGCTGTCGATTGTGCAGGCAAGGGTTCATCTGGCATGTCTTGTCTTGCCTGATATGTGTGTAAGCCTTGAATCCTGGCGCAGCTGCAGCCAAGGGGTGAGTCAGAGCATGGCCTGAGCTGGGAGCCTTCTCGGCAGTATCCTTTCGCGGCCCCAGATGGCTTGTTCTCGCAACTTCGACCGGAGGAGACAGCGCAATGTTAGCTGTTGTATCTCGTGCTTGCAGCCGGAGGTTCTGTTTGGCGGGTCGTACCTTGTAAGTTCATCCCTCGAGCAGGCCTGACGCGGACGATGGTTAGGCTACCAAACGGCTCCTCTTTAACATCGCCTTTGTGATCTTTCAGTAAGATAATCACTAACTTACAAGACCAAAGACAAACGCATTCACCACTCAGTTTGACACGACTTTACACGGTCTGAATCATGCCAGTCTTGCGGGCATAGTCGAAGATGCCGCCTGCATCAATCACTGGGCCGGCCTGCAGCCAGACACCAAGAACAGCAAACAATTACTCGCTACCGGCCTGCCTGTGGTGGGAGTGGAAGCACATATCGACTTGTCATGGCCAGATGTGCAAGCAGAGGTGCTCATGTAAAGGTGCATGCATGCACGCATTGCAGTCTCAGCCACTCACGTCTCCAATGCTCTTCAGGGGGTACACCTTGCCCGTGCTGTGATCAGTCAGCTGGTCCTTCTCCATGTCAACCGTCACCTCAACGCCTGCCCACATCATCACGCCACACTCTTAAGCTAGCAGACACGAGTGGGTGATTTTCATCCACAAGACCAACAACCTGCTCCAGGCTTCACCAGGTTCAGGGAATGCTTCTTTGCTCCATGCACACATTATCATGCATTGCTGCAAACGCCGCCTTGACAGTGGGTGGCCCAGACAGGGCTGCCTAACAGCTGTGCCAAGCTGAAGAAATTGTCTGGTTCATGTTGGTCGCACCCGTGATGTTACATGACTGGCTGCATAGGGGCACAGCACCCACCTGTTTTCAAGACGTCACACAACCTCACATCCGTCTCCACCGGGTACATCTCCCCCCTGGCAGCGCAAGACACACAGGCAAGTGCTGCTGAGAGGCGACCCAGCCCCAGCCCTCACCGCTTACATGGCTGTACTGTGGTGGTGACAGTTGTGATACTGTGGTGCTTGTGTGATGCGAAGCCTGCACTGTGGCGTGAATGACTGTGCAACATGGCGTGTGAACATGCCGCAGCCTCAGCTTCACACCACACTCTACCTTCTCCTGTTGCCATGCAATCCAGCTGTCAGAGCAACAGCAGCTAGAGAGCAAGAGCGTAGGCTAGGCTGAAGGCCCTGGGCCTGTACAACACCTGGTGATGCGCAACCTGGTCTGTAGCTATCTGCCCTGCTGCGCCTGGGCCAGGCCTGCCGCTGGGAACAGCCTGCCTAGTTAGTGTGCGAGGCCACACCCTGGAGGCTGAGACCCACGTGGCGATGCAGTTGCGGAAGAAGATGCGGGCGTACGACTCCGCAACCACCGCCACAGCTCCTGGGCAGCATCAGGGGACACTGCACAGGATGTCATGCAGCACGCGGCCAGACAGCCCCATGCTGCATCCGGCCGGCAATGCCGTGTCAGTAGCAGCAGCGGTAGCAGAGGCTGCAGTGGCTGCCCCGTCAGCACGCGGACTCCCACATCACGCACCAGAAGCCCCTAAGGCCACTGGGGCGTGTTCTCTTGAGGAGCCGCATCCAAAGTTCTGGCCGCCGATGATGATGGGGTACTTGGTTTTCATCTCACCCTCATCCACATACCTGCAGCGCACCAGACCTCACCCAATGAGTGTGAAGCCAGCACAAGCTGAGGCCCTGTAGCCCTGGCAGTGTCATGTGGCATGGCTGAAAGGGGCAGGCACACCTGGTGGTGTACAGCTCGTCAGGGAGGCCAATCAGGGCGTAGCTGCCCAGCTTCTCATACTCATCTGGCTGCAACCACGAGCACCAGGCAACCAATGCAGCCAGCTGCAAGCACTGTGCACTGAAATATGGTGTAGGTTCTGCAAAGCATACTACATTCGTGCAGGTGTGCAGGGATTGAGCCTACGTTCTGCTGTACAGCCAAATAAATTGAGCACAAGCACTAACACAACAGGCACTGACCTAGACAGGCATGCACTGCTGGGTTTACTGTATGTTCTGATGAGACAGTGCTTGCTAGGCCTGGCCTGCTGCTTGTGGGGAACTGCACTGCAGCAGTTGCCCAGCCAAGCTCCTGGGAGAATGCAGCACTGGGAAGGCTGACCTTTGACGGTACCAGCGTCAAGTACTCCGCGGGAATGATTTGATCCGTGTCAATGTTCTGCGCGCAAGCTATGCGGATGGGTCGTGCCGCAGGAGCCACCGGGGAAGCTGAGAAGCTTGGCGGCTTACATCGCGAGTCACGAAACACCGTCCTCTGACGACTCGAGGCTGACCCTCTGCAATGTTCACTTTGGCAAACACTCGCAAAGCCGTGCTCCTACTGCATGGTGCACAGCGGGCTGTCGACTTGGCTCCCAGACGCTGCATTGTATAGCTGGATGAGACGCTTTGAGTACTTTACAAACTCAGCCCCGTAAACTGCATGGCGTCGCATATCAATGCATGGATGCATGACACGAATGCTTGGCAATTGAGTCAGGTGTTCCCAACTGTTTAAAAATGACAGGAAACCGACCCCTGGTAGTAGGACGGCTGTAACTCTGCACTCACTGCGCCAAATATTATGCTAGATGATTCACAATGTAGCCAATCCTGCCAGCTACCTTTCACCCATCCAGAATAAACATACACCGAGTAGGCCGTGCACAACAAAGCGTCAAAGTTAATGATTCAAATTTGAGCCGTAGCGGAGCATGCAGTCATCGCTGCGACCGCCCGCGTCGCTTAGGCTGCTCAACATGAGCATGCGCGTCGGCGGCAGCGGTCGGATCGAAAAGCGGTTGCAGCGATGTGGCACTGAGCCCACCTCCTCCCCATACCTAGAGGGCAATGCCACAGCTCGACCATTGGGACATACAACATGCTACTTACTAGGCTAAGCTCGTCTAGGACATTGTAACAAACGCTCATACTCAGATAAGCCAAAAGCTCACTTTGGTCTGTGACCCCCAACTCCCTTAGCCGATCTCAAGGCCAGAGCCATGCAGTCAGTCACACAGCTCCACACCATGACCGAGTTTTGACTCGGCTCCTCTCAGAGTTACACTCCCCTACATGCCATCCACCTGCGTGCAAAGTTTCATAGCTCAACTGCCACCCCACAGCCCCGTGGCCCTGATTTTGCTTGGAGAACATGATGTCACTTTGAAGATGTCAAACTGATAGAGGCCTGGGTTGTTTGATGTGCGGTTTGTTTCAAGAGATCCGCCAATGAGTCAAGAACAAACATTACGTATCGCTTTTTCTATGGGTGCAGCGGGTGCAACACAGTGGAGGACACAGTGGAGGAGGGGGGGGTGTAAGCCGGTGATACCTTAGTGTGCGCCGACCCAAATGGTGTGTTCGGCGAAAGCGAATACGCCCAGATGTTTGAATCACCCCGTCAAGGTGCCTTGCACGCCCGGCAGACATCGCGTTGGGTGTCAGCCGGACATTCCATTTGTGCACAATCAGCTCACTACGCTACGTAGATGGGGCCACAGCGATGCGGCTCACCGTGCCAAGGAGACCCATATCGCCGCTGTGGTTTGTTCGCGGGCACATGTGGCAGTACGCGAGCAAAAACTCCAATGGCTTGCGCTGATGGTCAGATGACGAGCATTGATTTGCAGCTACCAATGTGATAAACGCTATCGAAAACGATACAGTATTGAGAGAGTACTTGCATGAAGATTACCAACCCCATGTTGGGAACGCCCGAAATTGAGGCCACCCTTGGGGACCAGCAACTCGCTGAGTTTCGAGCAGTTACGCGTCATGTCATGTCAGTGAAAGTAGGTGTACCAAGCCATCACGCGATGTGCATTGAGCCGGAGGTGGCCTTTTTAAGCAACTTGGGTTTCCCTCATGCTACTTCGAAACAGAGCAAGAGTTGTAATCAAATACAGGCTGCGAGCTCATCATTGTAAAGGCTACTGCTAGTGTGCTAAATGCCCACTGAATGCCCACTAAATGCCTAGCTAAATGCCCACAGGTGGAATCAGCCAACCACTCAGCTTAGCTCACCACTCCGCCACTTGGCCGTCACAAGCACAGCCTCCCCACCACCTTCCACTGGCCTTTCTCACATCTCAACCCCTGACACTCTTTGACCCTGACTCCTTCCTCCCCTCACCCCTCCTTCCTCCCCTCACCATCCACCCCTAACCATCCCCCCTCCATCAGCCCAATCTTCCTTTTGCATAGCCAAGCTTATAGCCCGGTTCACTTACCCACCCACCCCCTACCAGCCCCTCTTCACAGGCCATGGGCAAAGCGCAACGTGCCCAGCTTAGGGCATTAGGGCACAAGCAGAGGAGCAGGCTGAGGTATTGAGGCTGCTGGAAGTGGAGCGATCACTAGTGGGCACTGTAAGTGGGTTGCGACCTAAAACACCTTCAGTGATGGTCCTTCAGGCATCACAAAAAACCTGCAGGCTGAGCATGCAGCCTAGCAGGAGGTGGCAGCAGAAGCAGCAAACATCATCCACCTGCTGAGGGCGGGTCAGCGTAACCTCTTAACCAAGTACGCGCCCGCAACTGCACATCTTGTGGTAGCATCCTGTCTCAGTGGAGGTCTCAATGCGGTGTGCATCACTACACAGCCAAGTCTAGGCAATTGAGCAGACTCTTGTAGGTCTTTTGTGCAGCGATGTACGTAATGTGCGTGATGTTCTGCCACAAGGGGTTACCGCATGCACACTTGTCGCAGCAAGATCGAGACACTACCCGCAAGTGCAATGCACGAGCAACTGTGCTGCTTGCCATCTGCCCCATGTCCTTCAGAAGCTTACTGTTGTTGCCAAAAGCGTCCGAGACATCTGTCTTAGACAGCTTGCCCCAGTACTCCAATGCTGATTCTCGTAGCTCTTGCAGTTGGTACTTGTCAGCCAGCACCAACCACTTGCCTATGTAACCAGAGTCAGCCACCTTGAGGCTCCACTGCAAGGCCATCAGCTTGGTCAGGCCGACTGAGGCCTGATCGCACACGCTCCTCATGTTGAACTGAACAATGGGAAGGCAAAGCATAAAGGTGGATGTATGGGGATGGATTTAGGGCTGACTAACAGTGCGATGCATCAGGTCACCCCCGCCATTGGCCCCGCAAATGTGAGACGGTCTGGGGCGCGAATCTCCGTGTAGCTCGCGACAAAGTTTTGGCGCAGTTGGGTGTAACAGGCGTATCCGGCACCCCGCAGCCGCAAAACACTAGCTCAGATCGGCGCCCGCCCAAACCTGACCTGTGCTTTCCGCTCCTAAAAGACTCACGCACATCATAAGGCGAGGCTGGCAGTCCTTCGCACGCCGTAAGCCAACGGCACAAGTGCAGTACGCCTGCTTGCATGTCAGTGCATGGAGCATATAGTTCGTGCATATGCGCACAAGTCAGCAAGCTGGCACCCCTTACCTCACTTACGTTGCGGCATGACTCTATGCAAATGTAAGCTGCCGTATGGCAGCGCTACATCATCACTTGTCAATATGTTGTCGGGATGGCTCGGGATGGCTCTGGCTTTCAGTGTTACATGTGCCGTGGTACCTCAACCTTCTCCCTCAACTTCAGCAGGCACATGTCACGCAACTCATTCTTTGATTTACTTGAAACCCCTCTGATGTTATTGTGCTTGCACCATGCTTTCAATAGGTCCTTGTTCAGTGTATCAAATTGAGGCATACCAGGGTTGTCCAAGCGCATGAGCCTAATACACTCTGCGTTCAAAGCAGCTTGCCTAGCAGCTTCCTTGTCTAGCAGCATGGGCATTGGCTCAAGAGGCATCGAACCACGGCACTGTGCACCACACGGCTGAGGGGGGTTGCTCATGCGTGCACCACAAGCACATGCCGTCATTGACCACATGAGCTCACCCTCGGTAGTAGCAGGAAAATACATGCTGTGTTGTGCACGAGACCCTTGTACTGTACCCTTGAAGCTGTCAGCATCCTCATCTTGCTTGTAGCACTCCTTCACCAACCCCTCATCCAATACCAAGCACTCCCTCCTCATCACTTTTGCCCTGTCCCGGTGGGCCTTGCATGCACCAACTTGGGATGCAGGCTCTGTGTGCTTATTATTGAAAGCAGCTGTCAGTTGTTGAGCCCTACACGTGGCCAAGCCATCATGATCTGCCAGGACCATATCCCTGAGCTTATGCTTTAAGACTCCACCCTCTGAGTCATGCCTGCCCTTGAAGTGGGAGGTGGCACCATACGACCACCACAATGGCATGCGGGCAAGAACCATGGCACCTAAGATGTGTGCGCTGGTCACTGCAGGTTGCTCAATGATGCCTTGCTCTTGGAGCAGGCTGGTGACGGCAGCCTTGTCACTCCAAGACAAATGCTGAAGGACACGGGCCACATTGCCCATGTAACGCAACAACACTGAGTGGGATGTGGCTGCCGGGCTGGTGGTGGCGGCTGTTGTGGGGGTGAGGTCAGGTGTAGCTGTAGAGGGAGGCTGTGTACGCTGTCGCTTTTGAGAGCCCCTGACAGGCAACAACATTGGCTGCACCTGCTGCAGGACTGCTCCAAGGCTGCAGGGCTGTAGGGCTGCTATAGGAAGGGTGGGGTGGGCTGCTGCAAGGAGGGTGGGGTGGGCTGCTGCAAGGAGGGTGGGGTGGGCTACTGCAGGGAGGGTGGGGTGGGGAGGGTGGGGAGGGAGGGTGGGGAGGGTGGGGAGGGTGGGGAGGGTGGGGAGGGTGGGGAGGGTGGGGAGGGTGGGGAGGGTGGGGAGGGTGGGGAGGGTGGGGAGGGTGGGG
Source organism: Haematococcus lacustris (assembly GCA_030144725.1). Classification (NCBI taxonomy): domain Eukaryota; kingdom Viridiplantae; phylum Chlorophyta; class Chlorophyceae; order Chlamydomonadales; family Haematococcaceae; genus Haematococcus; species Haematococcus lacustris. The sequence goes on along the minus strand of JASKMD010000012.1, from coordinate 4,603,732 downwards.
AGGGTGGGGAGGGTGGGGAGGGTGGGGAGGGTGGGGAGGGTGGGGTGGGCTGGAGGTGTGGCCAGCAGCAAGCGGCGGCGCTTTTGGCTGCGTGCCGAAGGCAGCACTTGCACTTCAATCACCTCCTGCTCCTTTTGCACCCCAGACTCCAGGTCAAGCAAAGCAAACCGGTTGAACAGCCTCAGTGGGGTCCTGGCAGGCTGTGCTGGTGGGTCTGGATGTGGTTGCAAGGCAGTCAATGCCTGATCCAGCTCATGGAACTGCTCTTGGAATTGTGCTACCAAGGCAAGCTCTGCCTCATAGTCAAACTGTGGCTGCTCTGGCTGGTGATGGTCGACCTGGGGGTAGCCTCCGGGTTGTTGTAAGGCACCACATTGCCAACACCTGCAAAACAAAAGACACATTACACAAGTTGTAGACCACTTCATTGGCACCTGACACATAGCTTCAACCACAGCCCTTACTACTTACTTGTGGGCAATGAAAATGGGAGGTGGCTGCTGTGGCTGCTGGGTGGGGGTTGGAAGAGAGGGTCGGGGAGGGGAGGGTGGCAAGGGTGGCTGCAGCGGGGGGGAAGGCGGGGGGGAGGGGCATGGAGACACTTGATCCTGGTGCTGGTCATCCAGCTCGGGGGGCAGGGAGGTGGGAGGGGGCTGCTGCTCCAGGGTCTGGCCATGTAGAGAGTGTGGCGGGGAGGGGGGAGGAGGTGTGGGTGCCGGGGTGGGGAAAGAGGAGGAGGATGTGGAGGGAGGCAAGAGGGGGGGAGGGAGGAGGTGGGGTGAGGTGGGGTGGGGAGGGAGGGAGGAGGGGGGGAGGGAGAAGGGGGGAGGAGGAGGTGGCTGCCGGGGTGGGGAGGGAGGAGGGGGGTGTTGCTTCTGGTGCATCGTGACGCAATCTCTATGCGCCAGGGGGGCAAGCCCTGCACGTTGGCATGCATCTACCACGCAGCCCATCAGCACACTAGCGCGGCCAAAGACAATCCGGTAGCGGCCGTGGCACGCATCCTCCCCCACTCTCTCAACCGTCACAAACCCATTCTTATTCTTGGCTGCAGTCGTGAATCCACAAAGAGCACACCGTCTAGCATCTGGCTCATTACTTGCAGCCCGGTGATGGAGATGGGGGTGATTTACTGATGGCATCCTGCACACACAACCACAAAGACACACCACATGGCACACGCCACAAAACATGCTTATTAATTAGTTCTAATTAATCAAATCTTAAGGCTCACGACAGTTGTGTGCTTCCCTCAGCTGCTCATGCCTGGCATGCGTTTCACAAGTGTTCACACGAACACCAAACTGACCTAGACAAGGTGAGGTAATTTACAACCTTACTCACCTCTTGCTCACTGCTTTCAAGAGCTGATTCGCTTGCTGCACTCCTGCTTGGAAGAGCCTTGGGCTGCTGTGGGTTTGATGCTGATCTTCACAACAGCCAAGCACCTGTGGAGGTCAGCAGATGTGGTTGCATGTGTTGACATTGTATGCAGAACGCACTAAGAAACAGCACCCCGTGCTTACCTGAGATGTATTCGCGAGTTGCCCAGTCCAACGGCAGCAAAGGCTCCTCGGCACGGAAATGCCCCGGCCACCAATTCATCTCTCCTGTTGCGACACGCATATAAACAGATGGAGAATGACATTGCGAAGCTAATCAAGTCGTCGAGACAATGCAGTACAATCGACAAAAGAGGGCCTAACCTGCTAGCGACACCGTTATGAGATGTAGAGCCCAATGGTGGAAGAATTACATGCAGCGGATCAAAGACGGTGCCAAAAAGTGAATTGCGGGGCCAATGGCGGGGGTGACCATCAGGCAAATCCAACCACCCCACCTCGTCAGCAACCGGCAGCACTTCTAACCACTCGTCCGCGGTCAGGCTAGGCCTTGGCGAGATCGGGTACAGCTGGCCGAACGTTAGCTGCCACTGGCGACAGGTGGTCTTGGGAGCCTGCGTTCGCCGCACCGAGTAAACTGGGTGCCAGGCGGTTAGGGCTTTTCGCACTTCCACCGCCGCTCGCCTTGAAGCTGCCATCCTTGTCTTGGAACACTGGCGATGCCAGGCGAAGGAGGTCGCGTGAGCAGCAGACCTTTCCGTCGGCGCACTGGACCGCGACTGTCGTCACACGCGATAGCAGCGGCGCCACAACCAACTCTGCGTCAGCCGGGACGTCCGTCATCTACAGCTCGTTTCACTCGAAGGACCCTGCCGTGACAAACACGGACGCCGTGAAAACACGGGAGAGTGAAGGGAGTGAAAGGGCAGATCACCAAAAACATAGCCTTCCCCTTGAAGCTTGCATATGTGCTTATTGATATAGTACATCTCTCAAGCTCCAAACAGCTCACCCCAAACCTCCTTGAAAATCCTTCACTAGATCCGCGATTGGACGATGGGATTGGCACATGCCATTGACCGAGCTTCACCTACTGCTTGCAATCTACAGCTAAGACTAGGCAACCGTAGGCCGTCTGTCTTGTAGGCCTTTTGTCTCTTGTGTGTGCCTGTGTGGTACTGGGTGCAATCAGTGCGGTCAGTCTCACCGCAGAGCCTACTGTCGCATGTAGCACGATTCGCACCGGTAGTAGGAGCGTGCACATGCAGGACAATTGAAGCAGTGTTGGCAGGTGTCATCGCATGCACATTCCTTGCTGCAAGATTGACACACTACCCGCAGGTGCAATGCACGAGCAACTGTGCTGCTTGCCATCTGCTCTATGTCCTTTAGAAGCTGGCTGTTGTTGCCGAAAGCGTCCGAGACATCTGTCTTAGAAAGCTTGCCTCAGTGCTCCAATGCTGAGTCTCGCAGCTCTGACAGTTGGTACTTGTCAGCCAGCACCAGCCACTTGCCCATGTAGCCAGTAGCAGCCACATCAAGGCTCCACTGCGAGGCCACCAGCTTGGTCAGGCCCACTGAGGCCTGATCGCACACGCTCCTCATGTTGAACTGAACAATGGGAAGGCAGGACAGAGAGGCGGGTGGATGGGGCTGGGCTAAGGGTTGGCCGACAGGGAAGTGCATCAGGCACATCAACTCCCACCCACCTCGGCAGCAAGCGGCAGCACTTCTAACCACTCGTCCGCGGTCAGGCTAGGCCTTGGCGAGATCGGGTACAGCTGGCCGAACGTCAGCTGCCACTGGCGACAGGTGGTCTTGGGAGCCTGCGTTCGCCGCACCGAGTAAACTGGGTGCCAGGCGGTTAGGGCTTTTCGCACTTCCACCGCCGCTCGCCTTGAAGCTGCCATCCTTGTCTTGGAACACTGGCGATGCCAGGCGAAGGAGGTCGCGTGAGCAGCAGACCTTTCCGTCGGCGCACTGGACCGCGACTGTCGTCACGCGCGATAGCAGTGGCGCCACAACTAGCTCTGCGTCAGCCGAGACGTCCGTCATCTACACCTCGTTTCACCCGAAAGACCCTGCCGTGATGAACACGGACGCCGTGAAAACACGGTAGAGTGAAGGGAGTGAAAGAGCAGATCACCAACAACATGGTCTTCCCCTTGAAGCTTGCACATTTGCTAACTGATACTGTACAGCTCCCTTTACTTTCGGCAGCAGTCAAGGGGCCCACTGTCAACCAGGGATGGCCGGGTCCCACTCGCCGGGTGCCGCGGTGGATGCGGTGCTGCGCTACCTCGGCTTCGGGTACATGCAATGGGGCTTTTTCTTCATTACTGGCGCGGTGTGGTCCGCCGATGCGATTTCGGTTATGATTATCTCCTTCCTGGGCCCCGCGGTGCGCCCAGCTATCATTCGCGACTCAATGTCAACCAGCGAGTACGAAACCCTGGGATTCTAAAGCAACCACATGCTTGCTTGGCACAACATTACAATTGCAACTCCCTTTGCCTACATAGCCTTAGCACACATGGCAGTTGCACTGTGTGACTCTAGTCTGGCCCCATGCTGCAGGTGCGGTGCGAATGGGGTGTGAGCCCTGAGGGTGAGAGCCTGCTGGGCGTGGGCCTGTTTGGCGGCATGCTGCTGTTCAGCCCGCTGTGGGGTGCCCTGGCAGACGCGCATGGCCGGCGGCCAGTGCTGCTGGCCTCCGCCGTCATCACAGGCGCAGGCGGCCTGGCAGCTGCTGCAGCGCATGGCTACTGGGTGGGTCAGCCCTGCCCGGGGGCTCTATTACCTCTGAGGGCCAACAGTGCTTAAGAAGCCCGATAGCTGGTGGGCCAGCCTGTCATCTCTGCTTAGCGAGCAAGGTGCCTGGGAACTGTGTCACTCTCTGCCGAGGGCCAACAGTGCTGGCTGATGTGGGGCCATAGTGTGCTGGGGTGCAGCAGCAGCAACTCAGCCTCAGGGGGCCCAGGGGCTCATGGCCAGGAGACATCGTCCAGGTGGCCTGGGGTGCTGGTGACCCTCACATCACAGCCAGGTAGTGCTCATGGTGTGCTGGGGTGGTGCAACAGCAACTCAAGCTCAGGGGGGTGCAGCTGGTGGGGACAGCTGGTGGCTGGTGGCTGGTGGGGACATGAAGCAGACCTGGAGGCAGCAGCCTGGTGGGCTGGGGTGCTGAGGACCCTCACATGAAGCAGACCAGGCAGTCTTTAGTGGCGGTGCGCTCACGCCCCTACACTCCTCGCCCTCAACACCTCGGCTGACACCTCGCCACCTTGGCATGCCCGCCTGGGCAGCCAGGGCCTGGCCAAGCCTTGGGCTGAGGGGTAGCGGAGGCGCATGAGGTGCAGTCTGGCAGCACCAGGCCAGGGCTGAGGCAGGCTGCGACACCTGAGGCTGTGCGCACCTAAGAGGGGTCTGCCCTGTGAGCTTACAAGCCTGGCTGATGCGGCCTGATGGGGATGTGTGGGCTGCAGCGAGACAGCCTGAGTGTGGCTGGGTTTGGTGGCGTGGTCTGGCAGGGATGTGCTGCGGTGTGTGTGTGTGTGAGGCACCTAGGCCAAGGCAGGCTGAGTGAGCCTAGGGGCAGCCTTGCTGCTCGCCTGCAAGGTGCTGTACATCTGGGGGCCCTGTGATCCCTGCTTAGCGGGTGTCCCTGCTTAGTGTGGTCTTAAGGTGTAAGGGTAAGGTGTCTGAGAGCTGTGCCCACTCTGCATGGGCCTGCTCCGCCCCGCCCTGCCATCAATGTAACAAGCTAGAGGTGTGCAGCTCCACTGTCCTGGGGTCTAGGGTTAGGGGGCTAGGGTCAGGGCTAGGGAGGGTAAGGCCCTTGTCTGCTAGCGGTGTGCAGGGCCATTGCTGTAAGTGTGGGGTTGCTGTGTGCTGGGGGGGGGCTGGGGGGGGGGGGTGCAGCAGCAGCTGGTGCCTGGTGTGGGGCCCTCTAGCGCCTGCGTGTGACCCGGCTGCTTGTGTGCACCCGCAGTGGTTGCTGGCAGCGCGAGTGGTTGTGGGCGCAGGCCTGGGAGCAGCCCCCTCCTCCTTCACCCTGTTCATGGAGGTGAGGAGCACCAGTTGCGCCTGGCATGGGCTCTGCATGGGTCCTGCATGGGCCTTGCATGTTCATCATATAGAGACCCATGGGGCTCCGTCAGACATCCAGCCCTCATCCTCCATCCAAGCCACCCAGTATCACCCAGTGTGACTCAGTGTGACGTGTTCAGGGTCATAGCCTAGCCCCTCCACCCCCTCCACCTGAACTCACATCCCCCTCTCACGTTAAACAGCCTGACGCTCTGAGACGTTTCTCATGGGCCTACCTATGCGCTGCTGGCTGCAGTGGGTTCCCCCTGAGCTGCGCAACATCTGGATGGTGCTGTTCAGCGTGTGGTGCGTCAGGCCAGAGAAGGCAGCAGAGCAGGGAGCTGGGAGCAGGGAGCAGGGGCAGGGGCAGCATCAGGCCCAGCAGCCTGCCCGCCACACTGCTGTGCCCGCCACCTGGTGACCAGAGTAGGCTGCTGGGGACATGACCCGCTAGCCAGCACCCTCTCTGGCCCCTGGACCTTCACTCTGGAGGCAGTCCAGGCCAGGCTGCATGAGGACACCACCTCAGCTTACCACCTCAGCTCACCACCTCTTCAGCCCACCACCTCACCACCCTCTGCTTAGTCCAGGCGGTGCAGGCGGTTGCCCTGCCATCAACCACCCTGCCCTGCCCTGCCTGCACCCTGTACACCCCTGGGCTGCCTCTGCTCTCTATCTCCAGCTGGAGCCTAGATACAGGACCGCTGGTCTAGTCCAACACCAGCAGGCCAGGCCCACACTGCCCTGCCAGCACCCCGTATGCCCGCCTGGGCTAGCAGCCTGCCCTGCAGCATCTGCATAGACGTGAGCACACGTGAGGGGGTGAGGGGGTGAGGGGGTGAGGGGCTGCTGGCGGGTGGCTGCAGGTGGACGGCCGGCACCGTGGCTGAAGCGCTGCTGGCCCAGGGGCTCCTGAACAGCCACGGCTGGCGGGCCATGCTGCTGGCCTCATGCGCACCCCAGGGTGGGCCTGGGGCAGCTAGGGCAGCAGCAAGCAGCGCAGAGGGCAGCAGCGGGGGCGGGAGCGAGCAGCAGGGTTGGCTGCCTGATAAGCTGGCTGCCTGCCCTGCTGTCCCCCCTGGTGGCTGCAGTGCTGGTGGTGGCGCTGTACCCCTGCATGCCTGAGAGCCCCCAGCTGCTGCTGGAGCACGCGGAGGCTCTGGAGCGCCGGGCCAAGGCAACGCCAGCACTGCACCCCCTCCCCCCCCACCCCCAGCACCCCTCGCAGCAGGGGCAGGGCAGGGCAGGGCAGTGGCGGCGGCGCAGTACCCCTCCAGGGGCCTCAGGGGGGGGGCAGGGGCCACCACCGCCAGGCCCGGTCAGGCTGCCTCAGGCTCAACGCAGCGCTGCCCAGCTGCTGGCCCAGGCTGCTGCAGCACGCGCCCGGGCCCTGGGCCTGCTGCTGTCGGCCGCTGCCTGGGCTGGCCGTCCCCTGCCTGCTGATTGCCCTCTGCTGCGCGACCTGCTGCCGGACACCCCAGGCGACTGCAACGCCCCCCACGTCGACCCCACTCACACTCCTCACAAGTGTGATGTTGAAGGACAGGGAGTGACCCATGCAGCTGAGGTTTTGGTGCTTGGAGCTGGCGAGGAAGGGTGGGACAGGCGGCCAGATCTGCTGCTGGTGCAGGGGGGAGGCCCAGCAGCCTCTGATGACGGGCGGGGGCAGCAGCAGGGGTCTGCCTGGGCTGTCGCACCGCCTGGCGTGCCCCAGGATCCGCTGCCTGCTGCTGCCTGCTGCCAGCCTAGTGGACTGCGCCCCCCCTCCCTAGAGATTGAGGGCCAAGCGGGGGTCGTGCCGGCGTATGGGGGCAGGGCGGCAGCGGAGCAGCAGGCTGCAGGGCGGGGGGGAGGGGGGGGCCCACCAGGCCTGGGGCTCAGGGCCGGGGACAAGGGTGGCGAGGCGTGGGGCGGGGGAGGGGAAGGGGAGGAGGGGGAGGGGTCGGAGGAGGGGGAGTGGCGGCCACTGCTGCAGGCTGGGCAGGGTGGGGGGGAGGGGTGGGAGGAGGTGGGGGCGGGTGAGGGGGGAGTGCGGGGGGCGGTCAGGGCCCTGGGCCGGGTCTGCAGCGCTGCATGGCATGAGGCCTCCCAACATGCGGCCAGGTGGGGGCCAGGGGGGGGCCAGGTGGGGGGCAGCTGGATGCCATCAGGTGTGGGCACGGCAGGGCAGGCGTCAGGGCTGTGTGGGGTCAGTGTGGAAGGGAGCGTCAGGACGAGCGGGGCATGAGCAGTAAGCGAGCTTAGTCCTGGTCAGCTCCCCCTGCCATGGCCCCTGCCCCGCCCTGTTCAGGGTCATTGTGTCACACATATATGTTGCGCTGCTATGAGAACAACTGAATAAGCCGCTCATTCCTGATCACACTGTTTCCCAATCCGGCTGGCGCTGGGTGCACTGGGTGCACTGGGTGCACTGTATGTCACCCTCACAGCCCGCCCCTCACCTCGCCTGCTGCCCTTCCCTGCTGCCCTGCCAGCTACCCCCCCCCCCCTCTCCCCCTGGCTGCTGGCCCAGGTCCGTTGAGGCGCTGTCCGCCCCCTCCCTCTCCCCCCTGGTGGGCCGCCTGGCGCTGGTCTGGCTGGTCATGGCTGCAGCCTACTACGGCGTCAGTCTCATGGCGGCAGCGCTGCACCTGGACCCCGCAGCCCCTCCCCCTCCCCCTCCTCACCACACCACACCCCGCAACATGATGGTGAGCGCCCCCACTGCCCCCTGCTGCTGCCCCCTGCTGCCCCCCCTGCTGCCCCCTGCTGCTATCAGCATGTCTGCGGTGCGCAAGGCCCCCCTGCCAGCCCTCCAGCCCACCCCCCGCCCCCCCACCAGGTGCCTGACTGCGGCTGCCCACTGTGCTGCCAGGCAGCGCTGAGCCCAGCCGAGCTCCATCACAGCCTCGGCAGCCGCAGCCGCAGCCGCAGCAGCAGCAGACGCAAGGATACCGTCAGCAGCCGCACTGCTGACCCCAGCCCCCCCCCGCCCCCGCGCCCGCTCCGTACTGCAGGTTGATGACCTCTGCAGCGGCCCAGGCGGCGCCGTGCACCTCCCCCCCGACACCTTCACCGCCGTCATGGTGGCAGCCAGCGCTGAGCTGCCCGCCATGATGCTGTGCCTGATGGCTGTCATATCCTGGGCCGCAGCAGCAAAGTTCAAAGCCACCCCCCCCACCCCCACACCCCCCACCCCCCCCACACACACCACCACCACCAGCAGCACTGCCGCCGGGTGCAGTGCAAGTGCAGCCCGACGTGGCAAGCGGGGCGCAGCGCCATCAACCAAACCAGCCCTGCCCTCCCACCTGCCGAGCCCACCCCCCTCATGTGAAACTCTAGCTGCAGCAGCCAGCAGCCCTGATACTACGCAGCAGCAGCAGCAGCAGCAGCGGCTGGGCAGGCAGGGTGAGGCTCCCCCAGCGGCAGCATGCATCCACCACCGCAGCGCAGGCAGCCAGGGGCACAGCCCCCACCAGGGGCTGGGAGGCCTGGGTCAAAGACCCTGGTCCAGCCCCAGCCCCCACCAGCCTCCTCCCCCCTGCCTCAGCACAGCAGCAGGTGGGGGGGAGTGGGGGGATGCTCCCTTGGTCAGGAGCAGCAGCGCGCACTGGGATCAGGGGCTGCAGGTCGGGGGGGCGGGGCAGGCATCCAGCTGGCCTGCTGCTGTGGCGAGCGTGGCACCTGACCCCACACGCCCCTCCTCCTCCCCACCATCCTCGGCTTCCCCGCTGTTGCAGCCAGCCAGGTCATCAGCCCCCCCCCTGCCTGGCTGCACTGCCAGCAGCACCCTGCTCTACCGCCAGGGGGGGCAGCAGCCCCTGGTAGCAGTAGGGGGGGCAGCCAGCCTGCACCTCGCTGCCCCGCAAGCCCTGCCCCTGGACCAGGGTCAGCAGCAGCCCCAGGCAGGGGGCAGTCTTGACCCCCACCAGGTGCTGGTGGTGGATGCGGGGGGGGGGCAGCAGGGCCGGGTCGGCATCACCTGGTCAGCAGCCGGCCCCCTCCCCCCCGCTGTCACCTGGTCAGGCCTTAGCCAGTCCACCCCCCTGACACGCCGCCCCCCTGCACCCTGCCCCCCTCAGGCCCCGGCCCCCCAGCCCTGCCGCCCTGGTGCTGGCCCTGGCTCAGGAGGGCCTCAGGGGGGCCAGGGGGGCGGCGGGGCCCAGGGCGAGGCCAGCGGGGGGTGGATGGCGCTGGGCATCGCGGCCCTGCTGCACGGCACTGCGCTGATGCTGGCGCTGGATGCTGCCCTGAGGGCACACACCCCTGACACCACAGCCAGGGTGAGCCACACAGGGGCAGGGGGCAGGGCGGGGGACTGCACGCCAGCCCCCCGCCCCCCTGCCCGCCCGCCCGTCCAATGAGCTGCATGTGTGGTGGAACTTTGATCAGGTCATGGGTCGGAGCCTAGTCATGGCCAGTTAGGATTTGCGCGGTCAAGGAACACGTTTGATCATTGCAGGGCACAGCCAGGGAGCGTCACTCAGCACTGCTCGCTGGCACTCCGGCCACAGGGGTGAAGAGCTGGGCGACCTCCCCCCCCCACACACAGCATGTGACCTCACCCCTGCCCCTGCCCCTGGCACTGGCACTGGCCACAGCACGCAGGCTGGTTCGCCTGGCCTGACGGGGTCTGCTTGTGGTCAGCGCGCCTCATGGTGTGCGCAGCCTTCAACCTGCTGTACATATTCACGCCGCAGCTGCTCCCGGCTCAGGTCAGCCGCCTCGTCGTATCCTGTGACACCTGATCTGGGTATCTCCCCCTGCTGCTCCCCACCCCCTCCAGCTGGTGCTGCGCTTCCCCACCATCGTCCTCAACACAACACCCCCACCCCTACCTCGCTCCGTCCCCGCCTCGCTCTGCTCCCCGTCCTCTCCCGCCTTGACCCCTTCCCTTCGTCCTCCCTCAACCCTCTTTCCATTACCCGTACCCTTACCGCCATTGTCAATTTCAAGGATTGCTGCTGCTGCTGCTGCTGCTGCTGCCCCTCACCCCTCACCCCTCACCCCTCACCCCTCACCCCTCACCCCTCACCCCTCACCCCTCACCCCTCACCCCTCACCCCTCACCCCTCACCCCTCACCCCTCACCCCTCACCCCTCACCCCTCACCCCTCACCCCTCACCCCTCACCCCCCACCCCTCACCCCTCACCCCTCACCCCCTTTCCCAGCTGAATGAGAGAGGTCTGCTGCTGCTGCTCACCACCCCGTCTGCTGCTGTTGCTGCTGCCGCTACCCCCCCTGCCATTGCCACTGCTGCTGCCCTGGCCTCCAGGTGAGGGCGCTAGGCCTAGGCTGTGCCAGCAGCGTGTCGCGGCTGGGGGCGCTGGGCGCTCCGCTGCTGGCCCTGGCGCTAGTGGAGAGGGGTCAGGCGGTGGCAGCGCTCCTGGCGTTTGCCGTCATGTGCATGGCGGCGGGTGCAGCCATGCAGGGGGTGGCGGCCAGGGTGGCGGGCAGGGGTGGGAGGGAGGGGTAAGGGGGCCCACAAGGACTTGCCTAGTTTCAGGCAGCGCCCCATTCGCCGCGTCCAATTTACTCCTGTGCACAGCAGTGCCAGTGCCAGAGGCTAGGGTTAGGGTTAAGGGTTAGGGTTAGGGATGTGGGAGGGGGTGGGGTGTGCAGGGGGAAGGGTTTGGGGGGGTGGGTCAGGGGGATGCCCCTCCTAATCCTCAACCTGACCCTACCCCCTGCGGTTAGGGCGGAGGCAATGCGCAAGGCTGCATCGTGTCTCAGGCGACGGTCACCTGGCAACGCCATAGACTGAGATCCTGCCAACAGCCCGGCCCACAAAATAAGATAGAGAGCTACGCACGGCATTCGCCTGCTTGACAGGGCCAAAAATCTGGCCCCACTCGTTCGCGCCTTTACCCACAGCACATTCCTGCGTTTGAACCCGCCACCTTAGCATCCGCTGAAGCGACTTGGCCACTCGCCCATGGAGCTGGGGGGGGACCGTCCCCTACCCTTGCGGGATGCCGGGCCACAGCTCCTGTTATCCTGCCCCCCACCTGACCTCCATACTGCATCCCGCCTGCTTTTCCCCTGCCCTGCCTGCCCGGTCACCCACTATGCCGCCCCTGGCTCTCCTCCCTTTACCCACCTCACTGCCCGTACCTCCACCCCTCCCCACCCCAGCCATGGCTACTGGTGGTCCCATGGGCATCCCTTGCACCTTCTGCGCCATGTGGCCACTAAGGTGGTTCCATGCATTAGTGGCCAAAGCACTAGAGGTGCCATGAGGCCAGAGGCCCACTGGGGCGCCTGGCACTGATGCAGCCAAGAGTTGGTGAGTATGGCTGAGTGCCATGATTCGCATGCTGTTGGATGGCAGCTTTGAACTGCACAACAGAGCCCGAACCCCTCGTATGCTACTCCTGAGCCATGACTATTGTCGGTGTTGCGTTGGTATAGGTGCTTGGGAGATAGTAGGGTCTTTACATACAGTACCACAACCAGTGACAGTCGGTGCCATCATTATCCATGCTCTAGTATTGCATAGCATTGCATGTGCTGTGATTGAAATTGAGTGATTGTACCCTGGTTGAGGCCATTGAGGGCGCTGCACACTGCCTTCTGTGGGAGGCAGTGGACGACACGCCCCTGGGCAGATGCGGCCGGTGGCAGTTGGATCAGTTGACAAGGTACCGACTCGGAGTTACACGAGTCGCACTACTGGCACACCGCAATACGTGGCAACCAGCAACTAGCGGCGGCATGTGTGGCCTAGGCCTCGTAGGGCGCCAGTTGTGCGCTACGACTAGTTCAGGCGCCGTATGATTGTCACGATCGTCGATGTAAAGTGTCAGCGCATCAGCCCACTCCACACCGATCGCGCCCACCGTCTTTGCTCCTGATCTGGGTCGTGTGAGAAATACCACGCGGGCCGCGGGGCGTGCGGGCTCAGCCGGTAGTTTTGCAATAACTCCTCGCCGTCGGACAACGGCCGTATAGCCACCAGGACCATACCCGACCAGCGTTGTACCCCCGCGGCATCGCCCGCGAACAAACCGCGCCACCGGCCGCGGGTAGCACTGGCAGCCAGCGCCAGGTCCGGGTAGCTGCACAGGAGGAGCGCCTGCGAGGCAGGCGTGGTTCAGGTGCAGGAGTGCTTCTTCCTAGCCACTGCCCAGGCACCCCTTGGGCACTGCATGGCATGGCATGGCAAGGGCAAGGGCAAGGGCAAGGGCAAGGGCAAGGGCAAGGGCAAGGGCAAGGGCAAGGGCAAGGGCAAGGGCAAGGGCAAGGGCAAGGGCAAGGGCAAGGGCAAGGGCAAGGGCAAGGGCAAGGGCAAGGGCAAGGGCAAGGGCAAGGGCAAGGGCAAGGGCAAGGGCAAGGGCAAGGGCAAGGGCAAGGGCAAGGGCAAGGGGGGCTAGAGTGACGCTCTCCATGGCAAGGCACACCCAAATGCGTATCACACTCACCATACTTCTAAACTGACCCACGGGGGTCACACTCTGCACCCTGATCTCCCTCCAGGTCACACTCACCTCTGCGAGGTCCTGTGTGGCAGCATCAGGGGGGGTGCCCCGTGAGAGGCGCAGCAGGGGGGCGGCGGGCAGGTAGGCACGCAGCCAAGGGGGGTGGCTTGCCAGGTCCAGGCCCAGGTCCACCGCCGCCTCCAACACATTGGGCTGCTGGCCTGCAGGTGAAAGGGGCAAGGCAAGGCAGGTCAGGCTGGGTCAAGGCAGGTCAGGTAAGATGGTCAGGTCAGTTCAGATGCAGGCCTGGATTCGCCTTTGTCAACACTGAGCATACTGGGCTCGCAGGGGATGGTGTCTGGTGTACTGGGCTGAGGGGGGGGCAAGACGGGTGACAGCATTGCCTAAACAGACTGCCCTCCTGCCTGGCACCTAATGAGGCTCAGCCCTGGGAGCTTGTGTCAGGCCCTGGCAGGGTAGTAGCCAAACACACCACTCTCCCCTCAGGCCCCTGCTGACCTGCCCATGCCCCTGGTGCCAAGTCAGGCCCTGTCGGGAACAGGACAGCGGTGCTGGTACTAGACAAACCGCTCTCAACTCGCCCCATGCCCTGCCCGCAGCCCCACCCCTGCCCCCGCCCCTGCCCACCAGGAGCCGGGTGGTTGACCCAGTGGCCCAGGGCTAGGGGGTGACGGCCCTCAAGGCTGCTCAGGGCGGCAGCAGGCGGGCCTGACCCTGGGCTGGGCCAGTCTGGGGTACCTGCAGTCATGCAAGAGTGGGGGGGCTGGTGGGGGTCAGGGGCGGGGGATAAAGGGCAGGGAAAGAAAGGGCAGCGCAGGGGCAGGTGCAGGGGGAGAAAGGGCAGGGGCAGGGGATGAGGGGCAGGGCCTCAGGGGCAGGAGCATGTCTGACCCAGGTGTTGAGCGCCAGCGCCCCAGGCCTTGCTGTCCAGGATGGTCATGTCAAAGCGGCAGCTCAGGAAGTCATTGTGCAGACTGACCTGCAGGCAGGTGGGCAGGGGCACAGTGGAGGCTGCACTGCAGGTGGTGCTGGTCACGTGCATGGCCTGGTCCAGTCAGGTGAAGAGAGGCAGTGAGGACAGGGGTTAGGTGCGGCCAGGCCTGGTGCTGGTGCAGGTGGCGCAGTCCAGGGGCAGGTGGAGCTGCAGCTGCTGCTGGTGGCTGGCTGGTGGCTGCTGACATGCTGGACAGGCAGGAGGTGCTGCAGCCTGAGGGATCTTTAGCGGCATGCTGAGGGAGGAAGACACGATGGCCTGGCGCTGCCCAGGTCCAGGCCTGCCCCAGCACCGGGTGACTGACTTGATGACTGACTAGCGGCCCACCAGAACTGCCTAGCACCCTCTCACTACGATTGATTGGCTCCTAAGTTGGCGCTATGTTTATTGTAGGTCAGTTGCCTGTGTGGGCTGACTTGATGGCTGCCTGACTGGATGCCGGCAAGCTCTTGTAGCAAAGGTAGCAGCAACCGAGCGCCAACAGCGCTGCTTAGTGCTGTGCTGTCTAGTGATGCCCCTGGTTAAAGGGCAACCATGGGTTTGGTACCTGAGGCCAAGGCCTAAAGCTCTTGCCCTGTGGAGGCTGTTGAGGGCTGTTGGGCAGGAGTGTCTACCCTGGTGGCGCACAGTGGCTGCCATGATGACAACGGCGACAGGGCACAACCTGGGCCACCCTACCTGCTCCCCCTGCTGCTCTCCTAGTGATGCCAGGCCCATGCCACGAGAGGCCATGCGCACAGCTGCTCAAGCCTGTACTCAAGGCCTTGGCACCATCATGCCAGGGCCCAGCCTGCGCCCCCCACCTGGGGGAAGTGAGGCATGTGCTGCAGCTGCGTGCGCAGGTAGCTGATGCCTGGCACCACGGCCACCAGCGCCCCCGCCGCCACGCTGCCCTCCAGGAACAAACCCAACCCGGCGCCGCGGATCTGCAGCTCGTGTGGCCGAGCCCAGCACACAGCATGCAGCATGGAGGTGTTGTAAGCGGAGGGGCCAAGCTCAGCGGGCTACTGCTGCCTCACTGAGGCCTGAGAGATAGACTCACAGGGGCAGGGGTATGGCTGCTGGCAGCTCACCCAGCCAGCCCCCTGCCCTGCCACCCCCTCCCTCCCTGCCTCCCTCCCTCCCCTCACCTTGGAGGGAGCCACACGCAGGCTGTGCCCCAGACGCTGCCTCAGCTGCTCACTGAGCTGAGCCTGGCTGAGCCCCCCTGGCAGCCCTGCTGATCCAGGCAGCGAGCCTGCTGATCCAGCGCCCAGCTCTGCTCCGCCTTCAGCTCTGCTGCCAGAGCCGCTTCCTGTGCCTAGATGCTGCCCTGCCTGCTGGTGGCACTGGCCGGGAGGGTGCTGCTGATCAGCCACAGCTGCTGCTGCACCTTGCCCAGGGCTGGCGGGGGGAGTGAAGCAAGTGAGGTGGGGGGCCTGGCTGGTAGCGGCAGCCAGGCTGTGGCGTGATGCTGACAGCTGCTGGCTGTGCGGGTCGCTGCAGGGCCAGTCCAGGCTGTCCCGCTGGGCTATGTGTTGGGCAGCTGCCAGCATGCCTGCAGCTGCGGGGGCAGGGTCGCCTGCCTGAGGGGGCAGAGGGTAGGGTGAGGGGCAGGCAGGCAGCCCACTGGTGTGCAGCAGTCATGCCCAGTTGATAGCCATCACTGGAGGTGCCCAGGCTGAGAAGTTTGGATGGAGATCATGGTGTGGGCCTGTTACCAGTTGTTAGCCTGGCCTACAGTAAGGTGGATGATGGTGTCCACTTGCTCTGACAATCTGCCTGATATGGTTGCATGGGCTACAAGACACATCAGTTACTAGGTGCTGCCTGGCTGTGGGCTCACCTCAGCCAGAAGGCTGTGCAGCATATGCGCCACACACACCAGCTGCTGCCCCAGACTCCTGCAGGTGCGCACAGGACCTCATGCTGCCCACACAGGCTCTCATGCTGCCCGCCCTGTTGCCGCCTGGTGCTTGTGGCTTCACGAGGATGTGAGGACAGACCTGTTCACTGCGGCCTTGATGCTGCCTCGTGTCATACTGCGCACCTGCAGTAGCGCATGGTCCAGCGGGGTCAGCGCGTATTCTTGCTTAGCCTTCTTTAAATATCCCTGCGACGCAACACACCTCGTGGAGGAGCTCCTTGCTCTGCTGCACGCTCAGCTTGCTTGACGCTGTGCTGCTGGCTTCGAAGGCACGAATGGCCATGTAGAGGAGCTCGTGATCCATAGCCTCCTGCTCCTGCCGCGGCCCTGGTCCTGGCAGGCGCCTCAGCAGGTTTTGAGCCCAGCGACCCTCTGTCACCCTCCGCCACAGCACACCCCAAGCCATTTTGGAGTTCGGCACAAATGCTTACGGCTGCTGCGAAATGTTAGAGAATGCATTGCAGTGAGATGAGTGACCTGATCGGCGAAAGCGCGAGAAGGTCAAGACGCGAGGTCAAGGCGCCCACCACAGTCCACGATGCATTGCCGCCAGACGTTGCTAGTTAGACCGCGGGGCTGGAACCGCAACATGAGCGCGCCTCGCCGTCTAAGCCGCTGCTGCGCGACTGTAGACGCCGTTCGCGCGATGATGAAGCGGCTGGAGACCGTGACAGTGAAGTGCGCGGACGGCGAGGTGCCATTTTCACGGGAGCTGCTCCGCGTTGCGTCGCCGTTGTGCTTAGACGCGCAACTAGGCAGCACGGAGGACGGCGCGCCAGGCACGCTGAAGGCAAGTCGACAGAACCCTAGCCACGATATAAGGTTACTGTTCAAATCATCGTCGCAACCATGCCGTGCGGGTCACAGTACCTAGTACCCGAGTGTCGTGGCAGCCGAACCCAGCACACCAAAATCGCGTAACCACAGCCGAGGAGACCCGCACCTTGTCCGCTTGCCCAGCTCAAACAGGGTTCCAGCAGCCACTAACTCGGTGTCAGAGCCTCACGAGCCTGCCCGCCTTAGGCCTAGTTGTCCTTGTTGTGTGTGCTGTTGCCTGAGCAGGCGCCGGACACCACCTGCAGCCAATGGCAGCTGCTGGCCGGGCAGCTGTACCCAGGCACGGTGGAACCTGCTTTGACGGTGGAGCAGTGGCTGGAGGTGCTGCCCCTTGTTGGTCAGGCAAGCATACAGTGCGGGCACTACAACTAGTCTTACAGTGACGGCGGGCGATGGTGGCAACCCTGTCTGTCCCTCCACACGCAGTACAAGTTCACGGCCGTGGCGGAGCAGGCAGACACGGCGCTGTTGGCCATGCTGACGCGATGGAGTTTTACTTCCTCTCCCAATACAGCCAACATTGGCAAGTGGCTGGTGATTGCAGAGAAATACCAGCTGCACAAGCTGCTGCAATCAGCCATTACCAGTGTGGGGTTGCAAGACCAGTATTACAAGAAGGCAGCGGCAAGGCAACAAAGGGGTTATCAATTATTCACTGAGCTTGGCCAGCTGAGCAGCAGCACCCTGGTCGAAGTTGTCCGTAGCTGTATGGACCCGGTGCAGTGCCCGACCTGCTCTAGGAAATGCAGCTGTCCCACAAAGAGCACTCTCGAGGTCAGGTTTCGGCGTTGCCCTGCATGCTCTGGTAGTTTTGAGGGCTTCTGCCCAGAATGCGGAAAGGCGCGCTAGACGTCGGCCAGCAAAGAGCATGGGGTGTGGCGCTAAGAAGGGAAGGTTGGGGGTCATGCTTGTTGTTGCATTGACTGTGGTAGTGCGACATTACACTGGGGAGTGTAAGGGACATTTGTTCTGCAGGAACGAGCTGCATGACGTCCGAGTCAGCCTGTCCACGCCATCTAATGCAGTCCATGACCGCATAAGTATGGACATCCTGTGTGAGCTAAGAACAGGGGCAGGCCAGAGCTTGTCAAGGCAACTAGGAGACAGTCAGGGTTAGATAAGCTGGTCCAACTCATGCTGTCACAACCAGGAACACAGGAGCAACGGTCCTTGACGGTTGCAGCCCAAAAGTCACAACAGAGGAGTCTGTGCGCACATGCAGGGCTCATAAGGTGTGGGTGGCACCCTCCTCTCATGCCGTCTTGGAATCCGGGAGTTAAGTGGAGGCCGGCTTGACGGGCAGGGCAGGGGAAAATGGGCAAGGGGGGGGTGCAGAGGGCAACAGGCAGTGGGCAGGGGGCTGCGGGCAGGTGCAGTGTGTTCAGGTAGCAAGGGGCGGCGGTGAGCGGGCGGAGGGTTACGGGTGACGCGGCCCCACCTGCGCCTGGGGCCTGGCGGGCGGCAGGTGGATAGGTAGGCAATGACCCCCTGGGAGGCGTGAGAGTAGCGGCAGCGCGTATAGGACAGCGCATGGGGGAGGATCTAACGGGTAAGGGGGTGACGGTGGCGGCAAGAGGCAAGGGCGAGGGGGGAGGTGGGAGGGGGGTCGCTGGCTGGCCAGATATCGGGAGGATGTGTGGGAGCGCACGGCGGAGCGTGGGGAGCGGCATCGAGATTCGTTTATAAGCCAAACAGTATGGGAGCAATGGAGAGATGAGGTGCTTGGTCCCTGGTCCAGCTCAGCGCATCCTTTAGCCTGTACTGAGCCCAAGTGACACCAGGTCAGCCAGCAGGCGATATCTGACGCACACCAACGCAGCATGTCGCAGGCTAATGCACACCAAGCGGTGTCAGGCCACAAGTAGTAGGGTCAGTGTCATGCCAGCCAGTACTGACTACAGCTACACAGCACACAGGCACGGCTCATGCGGTGAAAGGGGCACCTTGGCCGTCCCCGCTCATGCCGTGCCTTTCATGCTGCCGCGCCTTTCATGCTGCCGCGGTCTCCTGTTGCCTGCTGCTGCGCCGCCCTCTGCCTCCATGTCTGGCAGTCGGGGAGCCTGGGTCAGAGGTCAGAGGCCGGCCAAGACTGTGTCGGCCCTGGCCACGCTCCAGGCTGCGGCTGCCCTGGCTGCGCGTGTGGGTACTGCTGCTGCTGGCTAGCCACATGGCTGGGTGGCGGCCAGGCGTGGGGGGGCCAGCCGGGCTGTGATGAGGGCAACGTCTGCTGCTGCTGCTGCTGCTGGTGTCGCTCTTGGTGCTGCTGTTGCTGCTGTTGTTGCTGTGGCTGCTCATACTGTTGTTGTTGTTGCTGCTGGTGCTGGTGTTCCTGGAGGTGCTGGAGCTG
>JASKMD010000012.1:4469220-4584293 GCA_030144725.1 Haematococcus lacustris | reverse complement strand
TTCGCTATAAACAGCCATGTTTCAGTATTGTGAGCTTCCTGAGCTTTGGAGCCAGGATAGACGTTAGGGCGTTCCCGGCCAGGTCCTATTATGACCCGGGTCTTAAGACCCTGAGGGTTTTGAACGGGGTCTTAAGACCTCACCGGCCCACCGGCGGCACACATCAGCGCCACTAGCGCTATGACTACGCCTGTCAGTCTTACACCGCCCGACACCGAAGACACTCATCCTCCAGCCGAAGCTCGCTGGACCTAAAAGTACAAATGAGTACCTATGAGTCGTCGGACATTTCCCCCCCCATCGATCCCGCCTCGATTGCGGACCGATAGGGGGGTTCGACGCTGACTGAATTCGGCCCATTGCGTCGATGGGGTTAGCTGATCGATTCGATGGGGGTATCGATTTTTGTGATTTCGAGGCATGATCGAGGCATGTTTTAGGCATGTTCGAGGCATGTTTGAGTCATGTTCGAGGCATGTTTGAGGCAGTTTCGAGTCGGCTCCATCCATCGATTCGATGGGGGATCGATGCAGGAAACTCATCGATGTTACACTGGCTTATTGCCAAAGCACAAGATGTTATGCCAAAGTACAAGGCCTAGTGCCAAAGCACAAATCCTACATCCAAAGCAACAGGCTTGCTGCCATGACATTGGGCATGCTCCTAGGACTCAAAGCCTGCTGGTCATGCCATGCAGTGCGGCACTAGTACCCTTGTGAGGTGCGCCCTGTGGGCTGTGGGCCCAGCTATAATCCCTAGTGCCCCGCAACACAACACCAACAATAACACCACCACCAAGGCCAACACAACACCACCACCAACAATAGCAACATGACCAACGCAACAACATCAACAACACCAACAACAAGCCATGTCGCACACCAAGCACGGACTGGCAACCACCCAAGTGCTTGGCTTGGATTGGCTGTCCCACTGGCTTGGCTGTCCCCTTGAGAGAGGGATGGGATGGGTCATTGTTGTGTGTGGGCATGGCATGGCTAGTGAGGGTTGTGTTGGCTGCTACTACTAGCGCTGGCTCCAGGCTCCCCGCTCCAGGCTGCCCGATGGGGTTGGGGGGAAGTAGACGGGGTTGCGGACTGGTGGTGGTGGTGGGACAGCAGAGGGACGGAGGAAGAGGCCAAGGGTCAGGACTGCTGGGCTGGGTGACTGCTGGGCTGGGCTGGGTGTCAGCTACTTACCGGCAGGTGGTTAGCCACTTCTTAGTGGGGTAGCCACTTCTTAGATTGGGCAGGGAGAAGAGGGACAAGAGGGGGCTTCCTCCTGGCTGCTGGGTAGGGTAGGGAGGGGACTTCGATGTCGGGGGAAAGTGAGGGGGAGGGGGAATTGGAGGCGTAGGAGACTTGGTGTTGGTGATGGGACGGGGTAGGGTTAGGGGGAAGGGGCCAAGGGGTTGGAGTGCGATTGTTAGACCTGCAGCAAGCAAGGGGCATGCTTGTGATCAACAAACCAGGACATGCATGACTAGAGGTGGGCAGGCTGGTCAAACACCCCAACAGCATTTGCACTCACCTTGGCTCTTGGCTGCTGGTATCCTCCTGGCCCAGTATGGCTGCCGCTTTTTTGCCTCCAAGCTACGACTCCTGGCTGCGTCTCTAGGCTGCGTTCCTTGGCTGCTTGATGGCTCCTGGCGGCTGCTCCTGGCTGCACTTGGCTGCTGCTCTTGGATGCAAGGTAGAGAGATCAGCGGACTGCTGACTGTTTGCGTCAGGGGGTCCAGGTAGGGGGTCCAGGTAGGGGGTCCAGGTAGGGGGCCCAGGTAGGGGGCCCAGGTAGGGGGCCCAGGTAGGGGGCCAGGGGGAGGGGGAGGGGGCGGGGGAGGGGAGGGGGAGGGGGAGGGGGAGGGGAAGGGGGAGGGGGAGGGGGAGGGGGAGGGGGAGGGGGAGGGGGAGGGGGAGGGGGGGGAGGGGGAGGGGGAGGGGGAGGGGGAGGGGGAGGGGGAGGGGAGGGGGAGGGGGAGGGGGAGGGGGAGGGGGAGGGGGAGGGGTAGGGGGAGGGGAGGGGGAGGGGGAGGGGGAGGGGGAGGGGGAGGGGAGGGGGAGGGGGA
Source organism: Haematococcus lacustris (assembly GCA_030144725.1). Classification (NCBI taxonomy): domain Eukaryota; kingdom Viridiplantae; phylum Chlorophyta; class Chlorophyceae; order Chlamydomonadales; family Haematococcaceae; genus Haematococcus; species Haematococcus lacustris. The sequence goes on along the minus strand of JASKMD010000012.1, from coordinate 4,582,228 downwards.
GGGGGCAGGGGGAGGGGAGGGGGAGGGGGAGGGGGAGGGGGAGGGGGAGGGGGAGGGGGAGGGGGAGGGGGAGGGGGAGGGGGAGGGGGAGGGGGAGGGGGAGGGGGAGGGGGAGGGGGAGGGGGAGGGGGAGGGGGAGGGGGGGGGAGGGGGAGGGGGAGGGGGAGGGGGAGGGGGAGGGGGAGGGGGAGGGGGAGGGGGAGGGGGAGGGGAGGGGGAGGGGGAGGGGGAGGGGGAGGGGAGGGGGAGGGGGAGGGGGAGGGGGAGGGGGAGGGGGAGGGGGAGGGGGAGGGGAGGGGGAGGGGAGGGGGAGGGGGAGGGGGAGGGGGAGGGGGAGGGGAGGGGGAGGGGGAGGGGGAGGGGGAGGGGGAGGGGGAGGGGGAGGGGGAGGGGGAGGGGGAGGGGGAGGGGGAGGGGGAGGGGGAGGGGGAGGGGGAGGGGGAGGGGGAGGGGGCAGGGGGAGGGGGAGGGGGAGGGGGAGGGGGAGGGGGAGGGGGAGGGGGAGGGGGAGGGGGAGGGGAGGGGGAGGGGGAGGGGAGGGGGAGGGGGAGGGGGAGGGGGAGGGGGAGGGGGAGGGGGAGGGGGAGGGGAGGGGGAGGGGAGGGGAGGGGAGGGGAGGGGAGGGGAGGGGAGGGGAGGGGAGGGGAGGGGAGGGGAGGGGAGGGGAGGGGAGGGGAGGGGAGGGGAGGGAGGGGAGGGGAGGGGAGGGGAGGGGAGGGGAGGGGAGGGGAGGGGAGGGGAGGGGAGGGGAGGGGAGGGGAGGGGAGGGGAGGGGAGGGGAGGGGAGGGGAGGGGGGTAGTAGTGGGAAAGGGGTATGGGTGTGACCATCAGAACCTGCAGAAAAACAAGGGCACAGCGGTCAGACTAGGTAAAACTATGGGGAATGGGGAATGGGGAATGGGGTTGGGTGTGGGACGAGGGGGGTGGGTGATGCTCATCGCTCCAGGCTCCTTCACTGCAGGCTCCTGCGCTCCAGGCTCCTGCGCTCCAGGCTCCTTCACTTCACCTCCAAACCCGTTCACCTGCAAGCAACCCATGCCACACATTCTTTACCAATTGACTAGTAGCTATTTCTTGATGATCATCGCACCTTTCCCGTGCTACTTGGCATAAATTGTGGAAGCAGGCCGCGCTCCAGGCGGACGCTCTGCCGGAGAAATCTTCTTACTTCTCTTCTATCTGACTGCATTTCTTCTTCGCCTACAAGGCACTCCAAGGCCATTCTTCTTCGCCTACAAGGCACAAAATCGATGAGCGCCACCTCGCACCTTTCGCCCTGGCTTCCCTGGCTTCCCATTCTTCAGAGAGTGGCGGACCCCCCAAGGTTTTGACCTAACACCGAAGGTTTGGGCAAGGTTTCACGCTAGGTTTAATGCCTACGTTTCGGGTTCAAATTGGCATGGTGACCTGCAACAAACCTGTATCAGCTCTCTACAAACCTAAGCCGGGAGACCCCAGACTTGAGCTGCTGTAGGTACCGACCCAGCTGTCAAGTTTCAGTTTGGAGCCAACCTGGCCAACCCAACAAACGTAGCCAACCTAGCCAACCTAGCCAACCTAGCCAACCTAACCAACCTAGCCAACCTGGCCAACCTAGCCGACCTAGCCAACCTAGCCAACCTAGCCAACCTGGCCAACCTAGCCGACCTAGCCAACCTTATCTACCTAGCCAACCTAGCCGACCTAGCCAACCTAGCCAACCTAGCCAACCTGGCCAACCTAGCCGACCTTGCCAACCTGATCTACCTAGTCAACATCACTCAGGCAAATCAATATAATAATAATTGCGTTTTTTGAATCACGGCCCGAGATTTGGCAAATAGCCCTAACCCCGTGATTTTAAGAATGAGGTTTGAGTTGGTGAGATATCGCTGGGTGTTGTATTGTACCACTCGGTGTGGTGTAGTATAGCACGATGGGAGGTAATGCAGTAGTGCATTAAAGATAGGTGCAGTACTGCATCTTGAGAAGCAAATGAGCATAAAGGGCCAGCAATTTCCAGACCCTAACTACTTTGTTACATCATATTGGTACTAGCAGGAGCAGCAGCAGGAGCTGCAGCAGCAACAGCAGCAGGGGCAGCAGCGGCAGCAGCAGCAGCAGCAGCAGCAGCAGGGGCAGCAGCAGCAGGAGCTGCAGCAGCAACAGCAGCAGGGGCAGCAGGGGCGGCAGCAGCAGCAGCAGCAGGGGCAGCAGCAGCAGCAGGAGCTGCAGCAGCAACAGCAGCAGGGGCAGCAGCGGCAGCAGCATCAGCAGCAGCAGGGGCGGCAGCAGGGGTGGCAGCAGGGGCGGCAGCAGGGGCTGCAGCGGGGGCAGCAGCAGGGGCAGCAGCAGCACCAGAAGGGGCAGCAACAGCAGTAGCAGCAGCAGGGGCAGCAGCAGCAGGGGCAGCAGCAGCAGCAACAGGAGCAGTAAGGGCAGCAGCAGCAGGGGCAGCAGCAGGGGGTAGCAGCAGATGCAGCAGCAGCAGCAGCAGGAGCAGCAGCAGCAGCAAAAGCAGCAGCAGCAGCAGCAGCAGCAGCAGCAGCAGCAGGGGCAGCAGCAGCAGCAGCAGGAGCAGCAGCAGTAGGGTCAGCAGCAGCAGGGGCAGCAGCAGGGGCGGCAGCAGGGGCGGCAGAAGGGGCGGCAGCTGGTGCAGCAGCATGGGCAGCAGCAGCAGGTGAAGCAGCAGCAGCAAGGGCAGCAACAGCAGCAACAGCAGCAGCAGGGGCAGCAGCAGCAGCAACAGGAGCAGTAGGGGCAGCAGCAGCAGGGGCAGCAGCAGGGGGTAGCAGCAGATGCAGCAGCAGCAGCAGGTGAAGCATCATCATCATCATCAGCAGCAGCAGCAGCAGCAGCAGCAGCAGCAGGGGCAGCAGCAGCAGAAGCTGCAGCAGCAACAGCAGCAGGGGCAGCAGCGGCAGCAGCAGCAGGGGCAGCAGCAGCAGCAGGAGCTGCAGCAGCAACAGCAGCAGGGGCAGCAGCGGCAGCAGCATCAGCAGCAGCAGGGGCGGCAGCAGGGGCAGCAGCAGGGGCAGCAGCAGGGGCAGCAGCAGCAGCAGCAGCAGGGGCAGCAGCAAGGGCAGCAGCAGCAGCAGCAGGGGCAGCAGCAGTAGGGGCAGCAGCAGCAGGGGCAGTAGCAGCAGCAGCAGCAGCAGCAGGGGCGGCAGCAGGGGCGGCAGCAGGGGTGGCAGCAGGGGCGGCAGCAGGGGCGGCAGAAGGGGCGGCGGCTGGTGCACCAGCATGGGCAGCAGCAGCAGGTGAAGCAGCAGCAGCAAGGGCAGCAACAGCAGCAGCAGGGGCAGCAGCAGCAGCAGGGGCAGCAGCAGCAGGGGCAGCAGCAGCAGCAGCAGCAACAGGAGCAGTAGGGGCAGCAGCAGCAAGGGCAGCAGCAGGGGGTAGCAGCAGATGCAGCAGCAGCAGCAGCAGGTGAAGCAGCAGCATCAGGGGCAGCAGCAGCAGCAGCAGCAGCAGCAGCAGTGGCAGCAGCAGCAGGAGCTACAGCAGCAGCAGCAGCAGGGGCAGCAGCAGCAGCAGGCGCTGCAGCAGCAACAGCAGCTGGGGCAGCAGCGGCAGCAGCAGCAGGGGCAGCAGCAGCAGCAGGAGCTGCAGCAGCAACAGCAGCAAGGGCAGCAACGTCAGCAGCAGCAGGGGCAGCAGCAGCAGCAGCAGCAGCAGGGACAGCAGCAGCAGCAGCAGCAGGGGCGGCAGTAGGGGCGGCAGCAGGGGCGGCAGCAGGGGCGGCAGCAGGGGCAGCAGCAGGGTCAGCAGCAGCAGCAGCAGCAGCAGGTGAAGCAGCAGCAGGTGAAGCAGCAGCAGCAAGGGCAGCAACAGTAGTAGCAGGGGCAGCAGCAGCAGGGGCTGCAGGGGCAGCAGCAGCAGCAGCAGCAGCAGCAGCAGCAGCAGCAGCAGCAGCAGGGGCAGCAGCAGCAGCAGGAGCTGCAGCAGCAACAGCAGCAGGGGCAGCAGCGGCAGCAGCATCAGCAGCAGCAGGGGCGGCAGCAGGGGTGGCAGCAGGGGCGGCAGCAGCAGCAGCAGCAGGGGCAGCAGCAGCAGCAGGAGCTGCAGCAGCAACAGCAGCAGGGGCAGCAGCGGCAGCAGCATCAGCAGCAGCAGGGGCGGCAGCAGGGGTGGCAGCAGGGGCGGCAGCAGCAGCAGCAGCAGGGGCAGCAGCAGCAGCAGGAGCTGCAGCAGCAACAGCAGCAGGGGCAGCAGGTTTGGGCTAGGGGTTAGGGTTAGGGTTAGGGTTAGGGTTAGGGTTAGGGTTAGGGTTAGGGTTAGGGTTAGGGTTAGGGTTAGGGTTTGGGTTAGGGTTAGGGTTAGGGTAACTCAAATTAGGCTAGGTCAGCTAGGTTGGCTAGGTTAGCTGGGTTTGGGGGGGGCCAGGGGGCAAGCAAGGATTTCAAATTAGGCTAGGTCGGCTAGGTCAGCTAGGTTGGCTAGGTTAGCTGGGTTTGGGGGGTCCAGGGGGCAGGATATGAATTCAAACTAGGCTAGGTCGGCTAGGTCAGCTAGGTTGGCTAGGTTAGCCGGGTTTTGGGGGGTCCAGGGGGCAGGATATGAATTCAAACTAGGCTGAAGGTTCAACCTACCTCCAACCTAGCGCAGACCTACGACGATGAACCTAGCTGACCTACCAAGCCATTCTCCCTGCTCTCGTCGCGGACCTAGGGCCTGTTACGTCAAACGTTCTGGGGGTCTGCCATTCTCTCCCATTCTTTCTCCTCGCTGCCTCTTGCTCCTTTCGCTCGACCTGGTCGCATGCCTTCTATCTGGTGGCGTGTTTGGTCCGGGCTGCTGCTGGCTGCTCCTGGCTGCTAGCTCATCCTGGCTGCTAGCTCATCCTGGCTACTGTGTGCTGTCCTTCGCGATTCCTTCGATTCCTTCGCGCTTCCCTTGCGAAACCTGCATGCAACCTGAATATCTGTGTTATACAGATGGCCTGCTGGGTTCGCACCACCTCTAGTGTGTTCAATACGTTGCCTCAATATGATGTAATGATGTTATGATGGTTGGGATGCCTGGTGCCCTTCGGCCCTTCGCCCGTCGCTGCCCTTCGGTCGGCAGCTTTCAACCAGTTTCGACCGCAATCGACCCTGTTTCGATGACCCCATCGATTTTGCGACAATCGACAGGTTTCGATGACCCGGGGGGAGTCTCTGGCGGCCACCCATCGGTCGCTTGACATATTTCGATCAACTTCGACCGCCTTCGATCGCAATCGATCCTATTTCGATGACCCCATCGATTTTGCAAAACTCGACAGGTTTCGATGACCCGGGGGAAAATGTCCGACGGTAGAGTGCAGTGGCCCATGCCGGATGTAATTGTCTGAGTGTCGATGTGCCATTGTGCACCAGGGCAACCCATCGCCCGAAATGAGGCTTACAGTGTGATGAGGCTTACACTACCCATATACCATAGCCGCAGTCACGCCTTGCTTCAAGGTTGCTCTCACAGTAAGCGAGTGACCAGGCCGCAAACTCGGCCATGATCCGAGCTGTGGCGCCCGAAGGTGAGCACCCGACCCTGGCAGGAATCGATCTAGGGACCTCTCGCATAAGTGCCACTTAAGTGCGCATAACCGGTCTTAAGACCTTTAGGACCCAAAACACCAGGCGGGTCTTAAGACCCGGCACGCCCTAATAGACGTGTTGTGAAACAATGGACATGGACCTGAGCCATGCCATAGTTGGCATTTTAGTTAGGCATGTTTACAACCAAAAACAATGGTGCCCCTCTGTTGCCCCTCTGCTACTTCCCCTGCTGCCCTCCCTGCTGCCCACGCTACTGCCCCCCCCACTGCCCCCTTGCTGCCCTCCCTGCTGCCCACGCTACTGCCCCCTTGCTGCCCCCCCTCCAGGCACGGCTGATGGAGGTGCAGGTGGGGTCCCCCCCTCCAGCCTCTGCCAGTACCGGCATGCACCTGCAGTACGAGCTGGTGCTGCGGATCAGGCTACGTACACACATGTGTGACAATGTGACCGCCCTGGTGGAGGCCCTGGCTCATGTGGCTGTCAAGGTAGGGCCCATGTCGCCTCATGGGCCATTGGCAGGGCCAGCTGGGTAGCAGGCAACAGCTGGCCTTCTGCCCAGCAGTGGCAAGATGAGGGAGAGCAGCTGGGAAGCAGGCATGGCAACGATGGGGCAGGCGTCAGAGTGTATTGGATGAGGGCAGCAGGCAGCAGCAGGTCTCAGGCACCTCGCAAGCGCCTAGGAGGGCAAGCTCCTACATGCCTCGCTCAATGGCATAGACAGCAACAATTTGGTGGCAGTGGGCACAGAATTTGCCAATGCCCTTGATAACCACATGTTGCTTGATGTAGAGGAGCTGTATGTATTGTGGGGGGGTATTGTGGGGGGGTATTGTGGGGGTCTTGATTACTGTAATCGTTACAATTGGTATGGTTGCTTGGCCTTGCTAATTAGCAACTTGGGACATGGAAACTGGCGACATGGCGGCATGTACATCCGCTAGCCCAAACCTCCGCCTCAAGCCTTCCCGTAACTCTTGCTTGTGTTGTACTCGTGTTGTACTCGTGCTGTACTCGAGGACATGGTCAAAACGAAAAAGGACAAATGATGGACATGGGCTTCCTTGCTCCTCTACTGATGCATCTAAGCGAGCACGCTCAATGCTGAAGGCATTCGCAGCCAGGTCGCGAAGAAATGAAGTGAAGGCAAGTCCGTGATGCCCGGCTTTGGTCTTCATGACGTCGAGGCTAATTCCGTTAGCAGAGGAGGCCAACCAGTCCCCCCGGAGGTAAACATGCCGCAGAGGCCAAACGGACTCGCTCAGCCGTGCCTTGCATGCTGATGTTACATCCTTGATGTTGCAGGCTTTAATTCTCACACCCAGCCGGCTCAGAGTGCGCTCATCAGTGGTTGCTGGATATGCAGCCTCACAGCTGCTCAATGCCATCTTCGTCCTGCTCCTCTTGTTCAAGGTAGCTGAGGACACAAGTTAGATGCGCCACGCCCTCACATCAGCTTCTGTAACTCAGCACAGCGCTGCCATTGGCCCGGCTTCAGCCACCACTCCCAGCCGCTGTTCGACGTAAATCCCACCTGGTTTGCATTCCCGTGGCTGCAGCTCGAATATACGTGGCAAGCGTCATGGGCCCTCATCTTTGCCTTCCTTGTGGCAGCTTCTCTATTGGATGTGCCTATAAGATGTTACATGCTGCTACATGCGGTGCGTGGCTGGCAGCGCAGTGCAGTCACCCCAACCCAGGCTGTCTTGCTTGGCATGTGCCGGGTGCTGCTGCTGCCACTGCTGCTGTGCTCCCTGCATCACAGCCTCACCCTCTCCATAGTCAGTATCTATTGCCACCAGCCCTCCCCGGTCCTTTTGTCCCTGGGACCACCTTATGCCGGTCCATTCATCCCTGGCTGTGCTCACTCTTGTCAACATCAGAAGAGGTAGTGCCACAGTGACCAGGCCCACTGCTGCTTGTGTTCTCCCAGCGCCCTGTCTAGCAGCTGCTCCCAGGTCCTCGCTCAGTTTTGTGCTTGGCTGGATGATCCTGCACCTGAGCTGCCTTCCTGCTCAGCTGTTGCTGCTCCAACCACACACATGGCAAACCGCCTGGCCCCCAGTCAGTCAAGGTGGCTGCTGTGCTCTCCTGCACCCCACAGGGCTGTGCGCACACCACTCATGGCAGCACCACCTTTTGCTTGCTCTGATGACTCCTCGGCTGCCCCCTCTGCTACTTCCCCTGCTGCCCTCCCTGCTGCCCACGCTACTCCCCCCCCCACTGCCCCCTTGCTGCCCTCCCTGCTCCCCATGCTACTGCCCCATTGCTGCCCCCCCTCCAGGCACGGCTGATGGAGGTGCAGGTGGGGTCCCCCCCTCCAGCCTCTGCCAGCACCGGCATGCACCTGCAGTACGAGCTGGTGCTGCGGATCAGGCTACGTACACACATGTGTGACAATGTGACCGCCCTGGTGGAGGCCCTGGCTCATGTGGCTGTCAAGGTAGGGCCCATGTCGCCTCATGGGCCGTTGGCAGGGCCAGCTGGGTAGCAGGCAACAGCTGGCCTTCTGCCCAGCAGCGGCAAGATGAGGGAGAGCAGCTGGGAAGCAGGCATGGCAACGATGGTGCAGGCGTCAGAGTGTATTGAAGGAGGGCAGGAGGCAGCAGGCGACCTCCAAGGGGTACTGTGGCAAGACAGTAGAGCCTCTTAGAGAGTAAAGACGGTGAGGTCAGGGTGAGGAGAAAGTAGGGCAAAGTAGAGATGAGAGCTGAGGGCAGGCCGTCAGAGGTGCAGGTGGCTGCAGTCCCCGGGCACCTCCTCCTCGCCCTGACTGTGCCCTGGTGAAGTGGAGTCTGCGCCACAATATAGCTGAGATCAGGGCCTCCAGCGGAGCAGGGGGCTGCACTCTTCTCCCACACTGCTGGGTTGTGAGTTCGTGTTCTTGTGTGAGGTGTGAGGTGTGGCCAGGCTCTGCCGGGTGCAGGTGCTGTTTGGCGTGCTGCTCAGCCGTGACAAGCTGGACACAGTGGCCATGCGCGTCATCCTCATCCCTGCCTGGTGAGCTGGCTGCTACCCCTGGCAGAGCAGCGCTCCAGGGCGAGCTGGGCACCTGCGAGTCATGGAGCAACACCGGCTAACACTGACCAGTGCGCTGTGCACCGTTGCAAGCACTGTACGTATCTGGCAGGCATGTCAGCAAGCTCGGCCCACCTTGGGGTCAGTCATACCTACACCTGTTCGTACAATCGTAGATGCAGACATATTAGCTAAACACCTGAGTCGGCACTGGGCCCATCAGCCTACTGTGTGCAGCCTACTGCGTTACATGGTGCATGTGCATATTGCATAGGTGCATGGTTCAAAGCAGTGGCATGCAGGTATGTGTCGCATACATGTGTCGCATTGCATAGCCACAGGCCTGTTAGCTCACAGGTTGGCCAGTGAGGATGGCGGCAGGGCAGCCAGTCAAGGCATTGCACAGCAGTGGCATGCAGGCATCCTGTTGCCGGCAGTGGAAGGTTGCTGCAGTGCAGGCCTCTCATATCAGGCCTCATCAATGAGCAGCGCCCAACAATAGGCATAAAGTGCAGCAGCGTGGGTGGTGGTCGACAACCCTCATGGCTGCTGCTGCGGCTTCTGTTGGGTCCGTGGCTTAGGCTGCTGGCTCTGTGTGGACGCCTAAATGCCTGACCACCATTCTGTGGCATATCGCTGCATGGACAGCTCCTTGTCTGCTTGTTCATATCGCTCCCCACATGCGTGGTTGGATGGCTGCAACATGATGGCCACCACATGCGTGGCTGGATGGCTGCAACATGATGGCCACCACATGCATGGCTGGATGGCTGCAACATCACCCACCCATCTTTTCAAGCCCACCGTCATCTCCTCACTCGTAGTAAGGCAGGCTATCAAAGAGCAGGGGTGGCTCTGCCAGCTGGCCCTACTGTTGCCCCACCTCCTGGCACTGTGCCCGAGATGTAGACATATCAGAAAGGCTGCTGCTGTGGCTTTGGATTGGGCAACCGACTTTGGCTGCTGGCTCTTTGTGCGCTAGATGTAGACATCGCCTCCTTGTGCCACCTGCTGGCCCTGCCCTTGCCACAGCCTCTGCCCGCCCGTGCACTCGTGCCAGTGGTGCAGCCTACGCTCACTACCACCAGTGTCAGCACCAGCACCACTGCCGTCCCAGGCCATGCTGCCCTGCCACTGTCTGCAGGTGCGCCTGGGCCACGTCAGTGCTGTTGAACTGCAACAAGGACGCGTCTGAGCGTAGCCTCATAAGCCTTAGGGACGTGGCATACATCTTCTGGTAAGCGCCTGATCGCCTGCCTCCCCACCCGACGACCCGCCTGTCCACCCACTTGCCCACCAGCCTGTCCACCAGCCTGACCACTCGCCTGACCACCTCTCCAGCGCCTGCCCAACTGCCTGCCCTCTTACCCAGCAGCACAAAGCTGGCATGACATGCTACGTAAGCTCGTGGCGTCACATTGACATCCACACCAGTGTTTATTTTTCGTCTCGCCCTGATGCATAAGTTACAGCTCAAAGTGACATGGCCCAGGTTCATTCCCTTAGAATTATAGCTCGACCTTAGTTTGACATACCGCTCAGGGCATTTATCACTTGTGAAACCGCTTAGCCTGCATTGGCAATTCATAGCGACACACAGGCACACAGGCATCCACACAGCACCAGGCAGCCAGTGGCAGTCACGTGGTACCATGCATGTTCCGTCATCAGCAGTGGGAGCAACTTTGCCTGGATGTGTTTGCCCTGGTGCTACCCTGATGTGACCACCATGTGCTTGCTGTGTGGCTGTGTTGCCTGCTGCAAGCAGGTTGATGGTGGCCTGGAAGGTGGACGGCATGGCAGGGTATGAGTGGCGCCTGGTGTTCGTCATCCCCTGGTTCTGGTTCGCTGTCGTGTTCCTCTTTGGCGCAGTGGTGAGAGGCGGACGCACCATGTGTCACCCTGACCATGTCACACTTCTCACACCACGTTCACCCCTCACACATCTCACATCTCACATCTCACATCTCACATCTCACACACCTCTCACACACTGCGTTTCCTTGTACAACTCCCTGTTTACAAGCATGGACTTGACCCCTGACCCCAGCGCTCTGACCTGGCCTCGGGCTGCTGCTGCAGCTGGTGATCACACTAATACTGGCCAAGGCCTGGGCACGAGTGCAGCAGCTGCTGCTGCCCATGGGCTTCGCTGCCTTCCTGTCCGCCCATGTACCCCTCTTCGTGGCGGTTGGAGAGCTGACCAGTCTGTTGGACGGCGATACCTCTGTGGAGTACAAGGCAAGGCTGCAGGACAAGGGATGGGGTGGAGCCGGGTCGAGCAGCAGCAGCTGGGTCAGAGCACTCTTGGAGTTCCAGCGTGGGGTCAAAGGCGGGGCTAGGGTTAGGCCGCCTGCACTAGCCACCACCACTTCCCAAACCTAAACAGCACAGCCAGACCTCAAGCACTGGTACTCTAGTGCGCTCCAGCAGTGAGTGGCCCCCATGGCATGCCAACCAACACGCCAACTGACGTCGTCATGCAAGGGAGCTGAGGCCATCTGGTTTAACCCCATGCACAGCAAAGGCTACACGCCATGTCACCCCAGTCGCACCTCAGAGTCATGTAGACCCCTGCCACCTCCTCCACAACACCACGGCTTGCCTTTCACTCACAGCTTGCAGGCCACCGCACTAGCACCACCAGCACCAGCACTACCAACTAGCTACTTCCAAATACTTGCTAGGTTTCGCTCACACCACTGGCACTTGCACCACCAGCTCCTCAGCGTCCCGACCCCTGCCACCCTCCACACAGCACCACGGCCTATGGCTATCACACACAGCTTGCAGAGACCAGCCAGAACCACAACCGTAGCCATCGTTACAACTGCCCAGCAGGGTCTTACTAATGCCACAGCCTGTCCAGCGCCCCAGCCCCTGGACCCCTTGGCAGCACTCATGACCCAACCTCGATATCTCGCAATCACCCACATCGTCTCACATGCACACTCACATGCATGACATCATGCCTTCCCCATCGCTGCTACCGCTTCTGGATGGTGTGGAATTGCTCCTGCACACACTGATCAATGCCATTGTTGTTGGCCATGGCCTCCACTGTGACTGCTGGCCTGTGGTGCCATCATCATCTGCCTCTCTGACCGCCTGCCCCCGCTGCCAGGGCACCTGCAGCTGCACTAAGTGCCTGGTCAAGGTCAGTGGCCAGCACCCACCTGTCATCACACCATCACAGGTGGCCAGCCCAGCATCAGATTGTCATCATCATCATTAGCGTCACCATAACTACCATCATCATTATCGTCATCATCATTAGCGTCGTCGTAATCATCATCACATGGCGTTCACCTGTTGGCGTTCAATATGTTGGTGTTAAACATCACTCATACTCAGTACATCACGCATACTCATACATCACGCATACCAGGCAAACAAAATCCGTTCACTAAGGAACAACATGTTTGACTGTGGGTATTCTCACTCCGCTACAACCACATTGAAGCATCCTCGATAGAAGGCCTTAAGGGGTCCTGAGGACCTTGCAGGCTTATTCACCACGGGCTGACAACTTCCAGGGTCCGAGCCAATAATCGGCGCAGGCAGGTATGCCTGCACTGTGTAAGAGACCGAAGCGAGGCAAGCTGAGCTATTCATACTGTCCGTTGTCACACTGTCCTTTGCCAGCTGTCCTTTGACAGCCGTTGCGTTGGATGACGCGTCCTTAGCTGCTAGCTAGCCCCTGACAGATGAGACCTGCAGCGGAGACCTCAGCGGAAGCTGCTGCGGAGACAGCTTCCAATGCGGTGCAGCGGATCTTAGGTGCTTAGATCGTGCGGATCTTAGGTGTTCCAGTGCCATCTTATAGGGTCTGATAGGGAAAAACTCAGTACCTACCAGACTCAGCCTGACCTGTGGTGTCGACTGTCCCCAGGGATCCTGTCCCCACCTAGCCTGTGTGTAGACCCAGCCTGACCTGTGGTGTGTGGTGGCAGGACGTGCTGACCCCCATGGCCGTGGCGCTGCTGACCATGGGCCTCAGCCTGGGGGTGATGGCCTGGGCCCTAAGGGAGAAGGAGCGACTGCGCCTGCGGCTGCTGGCCAGCGGGGCAGTGTGGACCGCACATGAAGGCATCGCCCGCCGCATGTTCCCCGACAGAGAGGCAGCGCAGCAGCAGGTGGACGAAATGAGTGGTGAGCGGCAGGGTGCGTGGCGCCCTCGAGGCTTGTGATGCTCAACTCTGTGCAGTCCAGGGTTGGGTTGTGTGCTGGCTGATGTGTGAGAAGTGCGGGTTTGGCGCGCGCAATGAAGGGAGTAGACTGGTTACAGGCGAGGGGGAGAGAGGCGAAGTCAGGTTTCCCACCTCTTACACCTCCTCCTACCTCCCCTCTACCCCTCCTACCCCTCCCACCAACCCACCATCTCACCCCTTGCCAGCCTCACCCTCATTGTCCACAAGAGTGTGATATTTTGTTGTTTCATGTGCCTGCTGATGCGGCCATGCCCTGCTGCTGTGCCTTCCTGTCTGCAGAGGAGCAGGTGGCCCTGATGGTGCAGCAGCGCATGGCGGAGAAGGCCAAGCCGCAGGTGCTGTTGAGGGTGGGCACCACCCTGTACCGCTGCCTCCCCAACAGCAGCAGCGCAGCGACAGTGCAGCAGCTGGCTGGCAGGGGGCCCACGGGCAATGCCGGCAGTCCTGGCTCAAGCCAAGGAGGGGCTCTGGAGCAGCAGCAGGGGCAGCAGGGGCAGCAGCAGGGGCAGGGGGGGCAGCAGCAGGGGCAGCAGGGGCAGGGCAGAGAGGCAGGGGAGGGGGGAGGAACACAGCAGGCAGGGCAGCCAGGCGGCCTACAGAGGCTGCCTGAGGGTCATGCTCAGCTGCAACCACCAGGGCAGCAGTGTGTTCAAGGGCAGCAGCAAGGGCAGCAGTGTGTTCAAGGGCAGCAGCAAGGGCAGCAAGGGCCAGCAGACCAGCAAGAAGCAAGGCTCTCGCTCCAGGCATGTGAGGGCCAGGAGGAGGGTCCCATCAGGGCAGGGCAGGGGCAGGCTCATCTAGCGACCTTGTCCAATCTGCCTCTGCTGCATGGCGGCCAGAGCAGCACCTGCCAGCAACAGCAGCACCTACCTGCCCCCCAGCAACAGCCAGACATCCCAATGCCACTGAGCTCACCAACCGCAACCCAGCCCCTGCTGCCTGCTGTTGGGGCAGCCCCATCCCTCCCAGACCGCCAGAGTCTGAGCACCCACCCCCCTGCCCCCCTCCGCTCCCTCTCTCAAAGTGCCCAGGCCTCCACCCCCTCCCAGGCCCAGGCCCTGAACTGGCTGCTGGCTGGCCCCCACCCCCCGCACCACCCCTCCCCCTCCCTGCTGAACAGCAACCAGGGCGCACCGCTACCCTGGGGCAGCAGCCTGGTCAGTGGAGCTGAACCCCAGACCGCTGCCCTGGGCGCAAGGCCTCAGTGCTTGGAGAGGGGGCCCGGCTCTATGCGAGCCACTATGGGCATGGGGGCTGGGGGGTTGGGGGTGGGGGGTGTCACCCAGGGCCTGGCCACCAGCACCCTCACCGGCCTGTTCGACGGGCGCCTGCTGGGGCTGTCCACGCCAAACCAAGTCAGTGCTCCCCCTGCTGCTGCGGCTGCCGCTGCCGCCACATTTGCTCCTGCCGCTGCCACTATAACTGCCACTACTACTGCACATGTCGTTGCTATAACTGCCCCTGCTGCTGGTGGTACTCCTAAGCCCCCTAACGCAGCTACCTCTGCTGTGACCTTTTGTGAGCTACCGTGAGCTTTGTGGGATGGCGTCCTGGCCATGCAGGTGGTGCCTGAGGAGGGTGTTGATGACGGGCTGTGCGTGATCTGCTACGACAAGCCCTCCTCCTGCGTCTTCCTGGACTGCGGCCACGGCGGCTTCTGCAAGGCCTGCGCCTACCGCATCTTCGTCAGGCCACCCAACGAGTGCCCCACATGCAGGCAGCGAATAGAACAGGTGAGACGGCGGACAGCTGGGGGAGGGGGAGGGGAGGCGGGGGAGGGGCGCAATAGTGCGTCAGGGCAAGGGGATAGGTGCGAGGCCTGGCCCTGGCCTTGAGGCAGCGCCGCCCGTTGCATGCTTGCCTAACTTGCCGCGCCTGGGGCAGTGCTTCAGTGGGGCAGTCAGAGGGGGCCAGCACTGAGGCTCGGGAGGAGGCTCAGGGAGGAAGCACAGCCAGGCATGTGTGCAGGCAGGGCAGGAGGTGTGTGTAGTCAAGAAGGGGCGAGTGGCAAGGGCTGTCCCTCTTGACCCGCCAATAAGCAACCCATGCTGCCACTGAATGTGCCGCGCCTTGTCGTATGCTTTCCTTCTGATCGCCTTTCATCGTTACCAGCAACAGTATATAAAGGTTCGGCAGTTAAGTGGCTGCAACACTGTACACATCGCGACCTTGGACATTCAAATCCTATGCGGCTGCCTCACACGTAGGTGGTCGAGCTGGAGGAGGTACGGCCCACGGGCCAGGTCTCCAAGGTGCGGCAGTAGCGCAAGCGCGGCCTAGGGCAGTAGGGCGAGGAGGTGTGTCCGCCTTCCCGCAAGCTGGAAGACAAATTGCGTGGACGGATTTGCACCAAGGAGCCTAGTGACTGGCAACTCAAGTGGCGGAGACCCATCATCAGCCCTCAGCAGCTTAACAACCAACAAATACAACACAAATGCATAGTAAGGTCCTAGTACACCAGGGGTGGTGTTTTGTCTACATGGAGTTATGTTTCCATGCACATGGCATAGGCACCTTCCACCTACACTATAGCCTAACCCCTGTGACAAGGCTATAGCCTAGAGTTGGCACGACAAGCATGCGCTGATGTAAGCTGATGGGCCGGGTCTCGCAGCCGCTTATAGCTCAGGCCAGGGTACTCCTTGCCCTTGGCTGGCAGCTCCGGCCACTTAGTCAGGTCCAACCAAGACAGCGCCAACTGCTATCCCCAATGCGCTGCATGTTCAACGCTGCAATGCAGTCCCTGTCCACCCACCTGCCAAGCTGTGGTGCTAGTTTGGCTTTGGCAGCCTTGCCTTGGCCTGTGCCCTCGGTGGGCTGGGTAACCTCTACGGCCTGCTCAACCTTGGTCCGCTCGGCTGTGTGGCTTCATGGTTGCATGAAGGCTGTGGCAGGATGGCGGTGGGCCACTACCAGGCACCACATCGGGCCCCACACTGACCTGTCACGCTGCTGGCTCCATGCTGGGCGCAGCAGGCGATGGCCCACCTGCCTTGCTGGGGACTGCCAGCCTGCATGCCTGGTGGGTTTCTACTCACAGGGCTGCTGGCCACTCGTTGCTGAGCTGACCCAGCTGTTGCGGAACTCGTCCACGAGCACCCTGGTTTGTGCCCCTGAGTCAGCACACCACCGTGCAGCAGGCTCGCGGCACCGCGTCAGCACCCCACCCTCCCCGAGTGTCAACACGCAAGCACATGCCACATTGCCACTACCATGTTCATGTCTTGCTAAGGCATGGATTGGGAGTAGGTTTTAAACATCTCCCATTCCTAGCAAAGAAGAAGAAGAAGAAGAAGAAGAAGAAGAAGACTACTCCGGCGGAGCCGGCGTGTATTAAGGGAGGAGCTTCCGCCTGGGGCGCGGCTTGCTCCCACCACCTAACCTGGATGTGAAGAACCCCTTTAACCCCCATCCTTGACACCTGCCCTGAGTCTGTAGCTGGTTCTGGCTATGCTATGTGAGCTTATGACCGAATGTCTAGTCAGCTTATTAAGCAGTTTAGTGGTGTTGGTTTGCGTGATGCCTATGGCTTCCATATGCAGCTTGGTATGTGTGTTGTAAGTGATGCCGCCTATTCCCAGTAGAATGGGTCTAACTGAGACCGTGTGTCCTGCTGCGATGATGGCTTCTGCCATGGCAGCGTGTTGTGTGGTAGCGTTGTCTAGCTGTTCGGCCCATCTCGAGTCGGCGCAGTACTTGATTTCCAGCAGGGTGACGTGTTTGGTTGACTCGTTCGATCCCTGCTTCCTTTTCTTCGTGTTGTTGATCATGATGATGTCCGGGCGGGTGGTCGTGTTGGTGTCCCTGGCTGAGAGGCTCAGGACTTCAAGAGCCTTGCGTAGCGTGGCGCTGGGTAGGTCGATGCCTTCCGTCTCGCCTCGTTCGTGGCTGCCGATGTCCGCGAACCTGATGCACCCTCCTTGGGCTCCCTTGCTGATAGCTTTCGTGATCAGGCGCCCCGTCCCGTTATGTCGTTCCTGTACTAGAGCTGAGGTGCGGCTGCAGCCCGAGAGTAGGTGTGTCGCGCTGTCGGCCTCCCCGCATAGGGGGCACCGGTCATCCGCCGCCTTTCCCCAGCGCATTGCCAGTTTCTGGTTGTAGAGCCCGCCCGTCCGATAGAGTAGGGCGGTCCTCTGCGCCTCTGTTGGAATGCCCGCGTCGGTCATCACTCTTTCGCAGGAGCCTTTCGCCGCTGCCTTGGTGATTTCCCGTGACATCTGGTAGTAGATGCTCTCTTGGTTGGCGAGGCCGAGTTTATGTTTGTTGCTCATGTGCGCGCGTACACTGTGGCGGCAGTCCGGCAACGGGGTGGTGACGTTAAGTTCACTTGTTGTGCTCAGCCACGCGTGTTGCTCGGTGTGCCTGGGCGGGCAGGGGCCCGGCGTTGTGGCTTGCTCTGGGTGCCTCGCTGCGTGTTTGGCCAGTGCATCAGCTCCCTCATTCCCGATGATGCCGGAGTGGGCGCGGACTTTGAAGAAGTGTACCGTGTCCTGGCTGTTAGTCAAAATAGTTGCTATCTTTGCCAGTATGTCTTTGTGGCGGTGCGTGCGGAGCGACATCGGGTTGGCGAGCGCCCTACGTATCTGGTAGAGTGAGCAGAGGCTGTCGGTGGCGATGCGTTTGGCTCCTGCCTGCAGCGCTGAGAGAATAGCTATGAGCTCTGCTCTATTGATGGTGGTGTCGCCGGCTAGGGCAATGGTGATCCGAGCGTCGCTGGCCGGCGTGTACACGCCTGCTCCCACTGATGCTCCCTCGGTGCCTTTGATGCAGCTTCCATCCGTGTATGTCACCTTCTTCCACTCTGGTATGGCCCTGTGTGTGGGGGTGGTGGGCTGGAAGGCAGGCTGGTTAGTTTGGCGTGTATGCCCCGTGGAGGGGAGCTCATGGTCTGCTGGTAGGCCTCGGTGTTTGTGGTTGCCGCTTGGCAGCGGGGTGGGCTGGTTGTGTTGTGAGGGCTTTGCCAGAGCCGGATGTGTCCTTAGTCGTGGGTGGAGTGCAGTGGCTGTGTTGGCCAGCCAGCCCTGTGGGTTCCCATGGGTGACGAGCTGTTGCCCAGCCTGGTTCCAAACGATGTAGGTGATGAGCTTGGCATGCTTGTCTGACTTGGCGGCTGCGTTGGGTTTGTTGAGAGGAATGGTGGCTATGTGTTGGCAGTACTCTGGGTAGCTTCTCAACATGTCTATGTGTTTGGGGTACGAGATGCCTTTCTTGCCAGGTATGAGCAGGATGGTGGCCATAGCCTCCTCTTGTGTGGCAGAGTGTATGGCATGTCTGATGCATTTCAGGGCTATGGCATCCTCTGCTGGCACGTTCCATGTGGAGAGCCCTGTGTGTCTGACAAGGAGACAGTTGTGGTGTGCCCCATAGGCTGTGTCATTGATGTCTGGGCTCCAGTATGTTGTGGTTTCAGCCCTGACTGTGAGTGGGTTAGCCCATCTCTGGACCGTGCTAGGGAAGTGGTGAGTGTTGTAGAGGGTAGAGATGGCTTGGTCTTGTGCTGCTTGAATGGGTTGGGGGGTGTTTTGTGTGTCGTGCCTACGGAGGAGGGCTACCATCTCGGTGGCATGATTCCTTGGGTGTGGGGTGTGTTGCAGCCACGTGGCGAGGTCTTGCTGTTTGCTTTTGGTGATCAGGCCCACTGTGCGTCCTGCCTCGTCGTGGGCTATCACATGTGTGGGGAGGCTGTATTGGGGCAGGGTGGGTCCCTGGCTCCCTTCACTCGTGGCTGGTGTGGTGATGTGGGCGTGTTGCTGGATGGTGGTTTCGCATCTCCCCGTTCCTACGATGTCCGTCTGCGGGTTGACGGGCGAGACTTGGAAGGTGGCCTTTGAGTGCAGGTCGATACAGCGGGGCATCCATGTGTGGGGGTCGGGTAGGCCCTGCCGGGTGTGACCTGGGAGGCCCGCGTCGGGTGGTGGGCGTCCCGTCCCTTGCCTCCTATTGTTCTCCGCGTCGTACTCCTTTTGCTTGGCGGTGTAGTCTATGTGCGCTTGGATGAGCGCCTTGGGTTCGGTTGTGGGGTGCCAGTGGACCTGCAGCAGGTCAGTTGCCGCTGATTGTTTCATGTCGCCTTTGAGGTCGTCCGAGCCGTGTGCGCAGACGGGGCAAAGCCAATGGTTATTGGCAGTCTTCCCAGCTAGGCCTGTCTGAGCTAGGCAGGCTGGGTGGTAGGCTCTCATGCAGCTGTTGCACATTGGGCTGTCCCCTATAGGTTCCCAACATAGTTCGCATGTGCAGGCGTGTTTGGCATCTGCTCTGCTGATGTCTTCTGTGTGCATGGGCGTATAGCCTTCTTCCTTGCACATCGGAAGTGCCCATTTCTCTATAATGGTGGGTCTCCAGTGCACGTTGTAATAGCTTTCTTTGTTTATGCCATTCCAGTGCCATCCATCAATCTTAGTAATGGACTCCTGGTGGTCATACATGGCCCCTAACGTGATCCCTAGTTCCTTGGCGTTGCGTCCGCACGCCGCATTAACTTTCCAGCTAGAGAGGCTTTCTAGGGTCATGATGGGTATGTGTACCACTGTTTCTGGTATGGTCTGGGTGTGTCTATCATCTGCTTGTCTCTTGTTGCCGATCTTGGGCGGTGGCTTAGGTTGTGGAGTCGTGGGTGGTGGGTTGAGGGCTTTGTTCCTAAGCCTAGAGCTGCGCCGTCGGGTGTCGTCGGGTTGATGGGCACATTCCGCAGTGGGTTCCTGTGCGGGTGGCTGTGTGGGTGGCTGCTTGGCTACCGCGTAGGACCTGATGTCAGCGTAGCGGTGTTTGCTGTCCTCCTCGGCTACGATGGGTGCGAGTTCTGTCAGGCCCGCGGCCCAATGCTTGATCTTTCTTTGTGCAGCGGGCAGGTTTAAGGTAGTGTCGCGTTTGTCTGCAATGGCTTTCGCTTCTATCGCGGTCGGGCACTTATCCCGGGACGCCATGGCCGCCAGCTTGTTGAGGGCGATGTAGTGTTTCTGCTTGACCTTGTTGCCGAAGCGATCCTTCAGCATCTTTCCCGATATGATGTATGTGTCGTCGGCAATGGCTTGTTGGAGCTCAGACGCATGCTTGATACCAAGGCTCTTGAGGCATGTGATGCTTGCGTTGACTATGTCATGTGGAAGGGGGCTGTTGTCCTGTGTGATGAGCTGCCCAAGTAGTTTGGTTTCCTTAGGGTACAGTTCTTCTCCTTGGTGTGTGGCCTTGAGCTGGGCTGTGGTCGCATGGAGGAGTTGCCTGGCACGAAGGGTGTGTTGCAGCATACTGAGCATGCGGTGTCCGTGCTTGGCAGCTTGAGCGTAGAGCCAAGTGATCTGTTTGTGGAGCATGTTCCTGGTTATGTGGGCATGTGTGTCATCCGCAGATTGGAGGCTATGTATGAGGGCTGTGGTGTTCCTTGCATGATACTCCTGGGCTGTGGAGCTGATGCCTAGACCGAGCTTGTCTATGTCCTCCCTGATGACGGCATTGGTTGTGCCTAACGGTAGCCTCAGCTTTTTCTTGACGCATTGGTTGACTGCTCTGTCGTATAGGTCTAGGTCTCCTGGTGTGCACGGGACTACGCAGAAGCTGTAGGCCAGGCTGGGAATGATGGCTGTCTTGATGATGTGGATGGCTTGTCTGGCGCTGGCAAAGGAGCGCCGTAGTCTCTCCAGCTTTTGTTTGAGTTGTGCCGCCATGGCCATGTGTTGTGGTTTCCAATTGAGTGTCATGGTGAGCAGGACTCCTAGGTAGGCGAAGGGTGCGGTTGGGGGGAGGTAGGTGACCGGCTTTCCTTGCAGCCGCACGTGTTGCAATTCTCTGCGGGCTTGCTTCTCCGCGTCCGCTAGTGTGCTGCACCTGCCGGACTGGTGTGCCTTGTGGAGTGCGGCTGTGGCGAGGGTTTTGCTGTGTGATATGATGAGGTGGCCCCAATCGGAGTAGGCGGAGAGCTTGTCTGCCTGGCAGCGTAGATTGCTGATCGAGTTGCATAGAATAGCGATGTCATCCGCGTAGTCGATGCTGCCAATTGTATATCGCCCGGCGCTGGCGGTTGTCTCTGATGTAAACTTGTACCCCCGCGCTCCTACTTGGAGCCAGCGCAGGAGGGGTTCGATGTAGATGAGGAACAGGAAGGGTGAGAGCGAGTCTCCCTGGATGGTGCCCCGGTCGACGGGTACGGGGTCGGTGTGGCCGTAGGGAGTTTTGAAGCGCGTTGTAGCGCCCGTGTATAGGTCCTTCACAGCGTCAGTAGCGTCCGTGGGGAAGCCTAGGTCGTGCATGATCCATAGTAGTTTGTCCTGGCAGGTGGTGTTGAACGCACTGGTAAAGTCGACAAGGAGCGCGTAGATATCTGTCTTAGCCAGTTTAGCATCTTCAAGAGCCATGACTAGCATCTGTAGCTGCTGGGTGGTGTCTCTGTGGGACCGGAAACCAGCTTGGCAATTGCTGAGCATCCCGTTGGCTTCTGCATATTCGTACAGTGTCTTGGTGATAAGACTGGTCCAAAGCTTGTAGATGGTGTTTGCCAGCCCTACAGGTCTGTAGGCATTGAGATCGGTTTCCTGGCCCTTGTCCTTGTAAAGCAGGCAGGTGTCACTGGTTTTCCACGCGGATGGTGTGCATCCTGTAGCCCACATGATGATGAACAGCTGGTGTATGGTGTCTCTCATCTCCCATGGCAACATCTTGATGATCTCGTTCTCAATGCCGTCTGGTCCCGGAGCTTTGCCTCCTGCCAGCCTACTGAGGCATTCTTGAAAGCCTGCTTTGTCCATGATGGCTGTGTGCAGCCAGTGTATATTTTTGCAGGTGTGCAATGAGAAGGGGTCGTCCGCTTTGGCGCGGGCCCAGGGATAGTTTCTAGATTGTGTGTCTGTGTAGTGGCCGGTTTTGGGCGTTGGGGGTGATAGCTTCTGCCCGTAGGCGGCGGTGATGATCCGGTTAAGGTCGGCCGGGGCGGTGCAAATGTTCTTGGTATCGGGGTCGGCTAGTGCCTGCAGTCCTTTGTGATCGGTGCGGGACGGGCGTAGTATGTATTTGTTGGCTTTCTTAGGCTGGGTGCTTATAAGTTGCTGCATCCTGACCCGTGCTTGTGCGATGGCGAGTGCGGAGTCGTCGTCGTCTAGCTGGTGGATTTGGTCGCGGTAGGAATTTGTCAGTTTAGCTAGTGCGGCTTGCACGTGATTTTCGGTTGGGTCGTCATCTTGGCGTGCTAGCACCGCTTCCCTGATCGCTGTGTTGGTCGTGTCTGTTTCTGGGATGAGATCTTCAATCGTTGGGTGGGCGCCATTCTGTTTGAATAGTAGCCTAGCCTGCCGGCTGAGGTTTCTGGTCGTCTTGAGCTTTTTCCCTAGTGCCAGTCTGATCCTGCACATGGTTCTGCGTTGGTAGTGTTGGCCTCCTCTGGTTAAGATTTTAGTGTTGCATGTCTGGTTGGCAGTGGCCCTGCAGGTTTCCAGGAGTGTTGTGAGCATGGTAGCTGCGGTGTCGACAACTTCCCTGGCTGGGAGGCCTGTAACTTTTGATAGGCGTTGTGGCTGATGTGGGTTGGTCTTGTCTAGTGTGGTCAGGAAGCGGGTGGCTTCTGTGTACATTGGTGCCAGGTAAGCTGTTAGTTGAGCATGGAGCTGTGGGGCACCTGAGCTGGGTTGTTGCACGGCAAGGCGGTAGGCTTCCCTGTCCTTGTTGGTGATGGGGGTGGTGAGGATAGTGTGGCTGTGCTTGTGAGGTTTTTGTGGGTCTGCCAGGACTACGCCCAATCGGGCTGTACTCAGCGTGGCTGTGACTGGCCTGTGGTCACTGAGATACGCGTGTGTCTTGACGTGCGTGCGGTGCTCGGGGCCGTGTCTTGCATCACGCGTCAGGATGGCATCGATGCGGCTGTTACAGTGCGGCTGTTGGTAGGTCCAGGCCCGGTCATCGGGATCGGCTTCAAGCAGGCGCATTTCTGTGGCGAAGTCCCTCATCATGAGGTCCTGGGTGTAGTCTGTGTGTTCGGAGCGGTCAGCTGTTCTCAGCGTGGCGTTGATGTCTCCCGCTAAGATGAGTGATCCGGGTAGGTGACTCGTGGCTGTTCGTATGTGTTGTTGCATTTTCTCTCGTAGTGAAAGCGCGTCGCCGTTATTCCCCGATGGCCAGTACGTGGCGATGATCGTGAGTTGTTCGCACTGGTGTTGGTTGAGGGTCAGGATGACGCATCGTGCGTTTACCTCTGTATCCGTGCACGGCGGGAGCATCTTGGTTTGCATTTGGATGGCTAGGTTGTGTTTGATGCCTATCAGCACTTCACTGTGGCCGCTGTGTCGGTGTGTCATGTAGTCTGGCATGACTCTCTTCAGCCATCCAGAGTCTGGATTGTTGCTCCTAGGCTGGGTCATGGTTTCGGTGAGGATCAGGATGTCCGGGCTGTGCTTGTGCACGAGGTTGAGGACGTCGTTCCTGGACCTGTGGAGGCTTCTGACGTTCAGGGTTGTAAGGGTGATGTGTTGACGGTTGTGTGTTGGGTGTGGCTGCCTGCTTGGCAGGGTTCTGTGTTGTGGTTGTGCTGCTAGGTTCTCAGATGGGGTATCTGTGGGTATGGCGTCGGGGGGTGGGGTGGAGTCTGTCTTTAGGTAGCGGTACATCAGGGTCTGCGTGTGCGAGTCCTTAGGTTGTGCCCTTGATTTGTGCCGTCGTTGAGTTGTGCTACTGGTGTGGCCTGTTGATGTAGGCCGTTTGTAGTTGCGTGTCTTGGCTGAAGTAGGAAGTGTGACTGTGGGGGCGGCTTGTCGCAGTTGCGGCCGGACGTGCTGGTCCGGCGGGTGGGTGTCATCATTAGTTGTGGCGGTGCGCGTGTTACTTGTTGGTTGTTGTGCAGTGTCTGCCGTATTTGTCGGCCGGTCTCTTCCGGGGCTATGCGCGGGTTGGGTGTCCCAATCGTGACTGGTGAGGTCTATGTGGGCGGCTCGTAGATGGTGTTCCAGCTGCTCCGTTGTGGCGTGCCTTGTGGGGTCTGCTAACCAGCATAGTGGTTGGATGAGGTTTGTATTGGCTGCGTCGCCCTTTTTGATTTGAACGAGTGTGCCCTGCAGCTGGAGCCAGTCTTCCGGGGTGTCCAGTCGACATGGGTGGCCGCGTTCAGAGTCCAGCCATTGCCAGGCGCGGTCTGTGCGGCGGATGGTGGTAGCATGGTTGTTGGTGATGAGAATGGCAGCTGTGCTGGTGTAGCTGTCTATATTGCCAGTGAGCGTGGTGAGAAGCTCAGGTGTGATGTTGCCGAGTGTAAGGTCGGTGGCGATAGGGCATAGGTGGAGGTCTTTGTGGTAATGGTACAAGTAGTGGTTCATGGTGGAGACTGTAAAGTTGCCGGATTCTTCGTATGTGTGTGGGAGGCTGCTACGCAGTGGTATCGGCCTGCCCTCTTGCCTTGCCTGGTTGGCTAGGTTTTGGATGTGTGTACCTAGCGTTTTACAGTGGGTGATCACATCATCGGGCCTAATCATAGGTTTCCCCATGGCCATGTTGATGGCGTGTGCAAGGCAGCACTTCTTGTACTGCTTTTCGCTCCCTCCCACTGTTGCTCCATGCTCGTAACCACCTCTTTTGCACAGACTACGCACGGCTAAGACAGCAACAGCAAGATCATTGTTTTTATTGATGCCAGCATGCGTGGTGAAATGCACTGACTGCTGGTGGAAATATAACCGCCAGTCGGATGCGCCGACTGCTGCTGGCAGACAACCGTTTAGAAATGTCTGCATGGAAACTTGCAATGTTTGATGTTGCACTCAACTACGTCATTTTATATACTTAGTATCCTGCACTGCAGATGTATAGCCAGTTGCCATGAGTCCTGTCATGTCTTGCTAAGGCATGGATTGGGAGTAGGTTTCAAACATCTCCCATTCCTAGCAGTTTGAAGTGGCAGCCCAGCAGGCCTCTGCCCTCCCACTTCCGCGGTGTCAGGCTCACTGTCATGGCCTGCTTCGCCCGCAGAATGTCAACTTGCAGCACCTTGCCCTCAGCTGCAGCCAGGGCCTGGGCAGCAAGTAGCAGGCAGGGAGCAGGCTCGCAACAGCATACTGACATGTTCTCAGCTCCATCTCCATCACAATAAAGACATAACACCTGCTATGGTTGAGCCACCCCACCACCCTTTGCAGAACAATGCTCCCAGCAAGCTGTAGTAGCTGTGCCCTGGCAGCTTGGTCTGGCAGTGACGAGGCATGGCCCAGCCCCTGTCCCCTGATCCGGGTGAGACCCCCACCCTATCATGGGCTTCAAGGACAGCATGGCAGGCGCGAGAGGTACTCCCTTCTGGCATGCCTCCTTTCCCAGCTCACCCTCACTAGCCCTGCACCAGGGCCTGGACCTCACCTGCGCCACCCGCTGCAGCACAGCTGGGCCTGTGGTCACCCCTGCAAAGGCGCACACCCTGTCCCCCAGCCTCAGCCCCCCTGCGTGGGCAGGGGACCCCTCCGTGATCTCATCAACCTCTGCAAAGGCGGGGGCGCCTGGGGGCTGCTGTTGCGGGCCATCCGCCAGGCTGCGCTGCGGCGACTGTGGCTGGGGTGGGGCTGGAGGCGCCGGGCTGGAGGTGTGGAGAGCAGCCTGCTGCCGCTCCTCTCTGATGGCAGCGTGCAGGGCTACCAGCGCCACGTCCACCTAGCAGGCAAGCAGGCAGGCACGTGGGTGACATGCACACACTTTGCTACGTCGGTATGAAGATATGGAATCACATGGTGAAGACATGCCCAGCATGTAGGAGTTCAGCAGATCAAGCAAGCATCCCGTGTGTACATGTAGACAGTGCTCGCACCTCTTTCATGAGCGCTTTGTCCTCTGCGCTGCATCGCCTTCCATGCACCTTCCATACACAGTAGCTGCTTGAGGGACATGACCTTTTGAGGCTCCTCTATGCGAAGCTGGTGCTGAGATGGCGTGAGCACAAGCAAAATGAATCCAGGCTGCAATGTGACTACAAGGGACTCGTGCAGCACAGGGCGACATATGCATCAGAGGTGTCAGCGGTGAGGCTTTACTTACCCACCCCAAAGTTGAGAAATCGCTCTGCATGCGCAAGAGACATGAAGGTGAGGCTATGAGGGTTGAGTCACGTAAGGTCAGGGCCTGGAGGCAAGGTCATGAAGGCCTGCCGGGGTCAGGATCAGGACAGCCCAGAATCTATGTACCATCATCACTTGCTTGGGTTGTACAAGTGTTGCGCCATGCTGACCGCCAGCTGATGGTGTTGTTCTTCAACAGCAGAAGGGTGTCAGGTAGGGCAGACAAACGCTAGAGTGTGTAAGTAGGGGCCAATAGCATGATGTTGAGATGGAGGTCATGTAAACACGCATGGTGTTGCTGATTGCATTCTTTCGCCGACCACATGGCTGCGTCGCAACAGTGCTGTGAAGGCTTCCCCATCATACCCCAGCTGGCATGCTGCATGCCCACCCGACCTTTGCTTAGGAGCTCACGATGACAACTTGTACAAGCCAACTGCTCCTGGACAATGACTCGCAGGACTTGACAAAAACACGATCCTAGCAGTGCACAATGTGCTGTAAGAGTTGCTGGCTCCGTAGCTGGCCCTGGCTCCCACTCAGTGATGCAGAATTACATGTAATTTTACAAAACTGTAACTGTGTAATTACATGGCTTTCCTCAGGGGAATCGTATAATTACATACGGTCGTGTAGTTACGTAATTACAGACTCGCGCAGCAGGCCGTCGTCCCAACATGTCGGAGGCTCCACAGCACGCTAAGAGGCGTATGGCGTCCGGGCTGAGAGGCACATCGTGGACTCGGAGGCTCATCCTTGAAGAAGCACAAGACTCAGCACAAGACAAAGTCGGCTTGGGAACAGTTGACGGCCGTCACAGCACCGACGAGCGACCCCGACGAGACTGACGGCGCTGTTAACTTCGTTCTGCGCTATATGTGCAATCACTGCCAAGATAACTTGGCGGGCGGTAACAAGAACCGTCTCAAGAGACATCTCTTGCGATGCAGCAAGTTCCTAGCCAGCACGCAGGCAGGGAACATCGCCAAGACCTTCTCAGAACTCGCGGCAGCCATTGAAGAGTACAAGCAAGAAAACGAGGAGGTCGCCGAGGTGCAGCAAGACGCTGGGACCACCCCGAGCAGCAAGTCGACAGCTCGCGCAGGTAACCATCACCTGTGGACCAGGATGTGTTAGGAGGGTGCAACAGGGTGCAATAGAAGGGTGGTCCAGTACTCCACTATTATGTTCCGCAGGCAGGGAACATCGCCTGGTGACGGACACACCCTCAAGCATGCAGAAGTTGTGGTGCTTAGTGGAGGCAGCCATGCCCAAGGTCTTGGCAATGGGTTGCTGGGCGCACATCTTGAACCTCTTCTTCACAGGTCAGATAGCTACGTATATCCCATGCTCTACATGTTTAGAGGTCCACACCACCACCTCCCAACACAATCCCTCAACCCCCTATACTCAAGCTTCGTGCCTTGGCGTGGCCCCATGCATGGCGCTATGTTATACGCATCTGCGCGTATGCCTTACCTCCACCCCACCACCACCACCACCTGACCCCACCCCACCCCACCCCACCCCACCCCACCCCACCCCACCCCACCCCACCCCACCCCACCCCACCCCACCCCACCCCACCCCACCCCACCCCACCCCACCCCACCCCACCCCACCCCACCCCACCCCACCCCACCCCACCCCACCCCACCCCACCCCACCCCACCCCACCCCACCCCACCCCACCCCACCCCACCCCACCCCACCCCACCCCACCCCACCCCACCCCACCGAGCTGCCACCGAGCGCTTGTTCAGTGCCTTCAAGTTCATCTGGAGCGACCAGCGCTCTCGCTTGTTGCTAGGGCGCATGTGGATCATGTCCTATGTGTTCTTCAACACACGGGTCATGACTCGCAAGGAGCACCACGCATCAGCTGAGGCGCAAGAGGAGTGGGAGAGCTATATGGCAGCCCAGGTAGTGCTTGATGTCCCTCAGCTGTAGCAGCCCAGCCCGGCCCAGCCCAGCCCAGCCCAGCCCAGCCCAGCCCAGCCCAGCCCAGCCCAGCCCAGCCCAGCCCAGCCCAGCCCAGCCCAGCCCAGCCCAGCTGTAAGAGTACACAACCGTACGGCAGAATGCATGGACAATCGTTGTTTTTTGAGTTGCATGCCTTGCCACGTCAGATGAATTACGTTGACACTAGGGTTTAAAAAGGCAGAGCCTGCATACCGTACTCTCCCGATCGATTCCCTATCCCGAATCGTTTTTTGTCCTTCGGGAAACCGGGAAAGAATAAACAATGTATTTTTTGGGTCCTTCGGGAACTATATAAACAATTAGTTAACCTTGACGAAAGTGCTAGCAATGGACCAATATGTGGTCCTGGGCATCAGTGCCGCCGACGCAGCTGATAAGCGGCACCGCGAGCTCGATCGTCAAGTGGCAGTGGTTAAGAAGCGACTACCTGATAGACCTCGCAAGCTGTCTAACTTTGGGCCTTCTCCTGGCCGCAACCCTGCCGCTCACCCTGCCTAACACACCTCCTGCTCTCGCATGCACCGGCAAGGCGCATGAGACTGGTTGCAACCTGCTAAGATTCAGCCCATCCGGCAAGGGGGAGGCAAGCCAGAATGGGGCAAAGGCTAGGGCTGTAGGCCAGGCTAGGGCGGCAAGCAGGGTGGGCAAGGTCGAGGGAGGTGGGCTAGGCTAGGGCAAAGGCTGGGGTCGCAGGATAGACATGGGTGGCAACCAGGCTGGCAACCATGTTGAGGGGGGAGGCATCGCATCATACACGGGCAGCCGGCCAAGGCGGGGTGCCTGCGCCAAAGCAGTAGCATGGGTGGCTGCAACAGCACGCAACAGCACGCAACAGCACAGCAGCATGGTCAGGTGGTAAGGCCACTAGAAGAGAGACCACGACCAAGAGTTGACCAATGTCGATCATATGATTTTGATGCGAGATTAATGGGGTGGGATACTTGATTATTTCTATGCACGAAGACGATCTCAAAAAGAACTTTGGACGTACTTTGGCCATCGGGGAACTTGAAACAAAGAAAAATATGGCTCGGGATTAATATTTTAATTATAGTTTCCGAGGCTTCGGGAATCGATCGGGACAGTACGGTATACAGACAGTCATATACAGACCCAAGCTGATGTTCAGCTCCGACCTGAGCTCATTGTAATACTACGCCCTGTGCTTCTGTTGTTCCGCCAACAGCACAGCCTCCGCTGCAAGTACCGCAGCTAGTAAGTCTAGCCCTAGAAGCTCCAGCGCACGCTGAGAGTAGAGCTTCATCTCCTAGACCAGCCCTTGGCTGAGAAATCGTATTTTCCAGCCAATAGCGCATGCATCCGGCCCACTAGCGCGAACTGTTACACCAGCCCAGCCCAACCCAGCCCAGCCCAGCCCAGCCCAGCCCAGCCCAGCCCCAGTGTGGTGTGGTGTGGTGTGGTGTGGTGTGGTGTGGTGTGGTGTGGTGTGGTGTGGTGTGGTGTGGTGTGGTGTGGTGTGGTGTGGTGTGGTGTGGTGTGGTGTGGTGTGGTGTGGTGTGGTGTGGTGTGGTGTGGTGTGGTGTGGTGTGGTGTGATGTTGATTTGTGTCGACTTGGTGTTGTGTTGACTTGGTGTTGTGGTCACTTGGTGTGGTGGTGTGTGATAGATGACTAGTGTTGACTTGTGCAGGTGACTTGTGCCCCGTTGTAGAGGGTCGGTAGGACCCTCCACAGGGTCAGTAGGACCCTGCACAGGGTCTGTAGGACCCTGCACAAGGTCAGTATTGGTAGGACCCTGTAGAGGGTCGGCATGTCCGTATATCGAGGTTCTGAGTGTCATTAGAGGTTGTCTAAGGATAACCCTCTTAAGTCTCACAATGTCGGCTGAAGAAAAGGAGCCAGTGACGAGAAAAGGGGGCTGTAATTCCTGTGTAATTACATGTAATTACATGTAATCTACATGTAATTACAATGCGTAAGTAAGTAAGTAACTTGCACGCCCGGCAAGCATCGCGTTGGGTGTTGGCCGGACATCCCAATTGTGCACACTCGACTCACTACGCTAGGTAGATGGGGCCACAGCGATGCGGCTCACCGTGCCAAGGAGGCCCATATCGCCGATGTGATTTGTTCGCGGGCACATGTGGCAGTACGCGAGCAAAGACTCCAATGGCTAGCGCTGATGGTCAGATTACGCGGACTAAACCGCCAATGCCAACGTGATAAACGCTATCGAAAACGATGAAGTATGGAGAGAGTACTTGCATGAAGATTACCAACCCCATGTTGGGAACACCTGAGCACAATGTGCTGTAAGAGTTGTTGGCTCCGTAGCTGGCCCTGGCTCCCACTCCTCACCAGCCTAGCCGCGCACGTGCAATGCATGTGGGAAAGGAAGAGGTAGGAAAACCTACACAACTTCAGGCACTTGTAGGGACCGTCCCATCTACGTAGATCTACGTAGATCTAGATGCTAGATTTAGATGGTCTAGCAGCATAGTGGTTATCTAGCAAAGAGGAGTGCTAGATGGATGATAGACGTCATCCCGCCCAGGTTCGACTCATGACAACCCCACGATTCCCAGGAAATAGTATCGGCTACTCCGACGCCGACCTGGCACACGCTATCAGTGGGAATGACAAGGCACTACAACGTGCGACATTACAATACACACACGGCTGCTAGGCCTGATGCCACACACGGCCAGCCTGCTGCTCACACCCACACATGGCACGCTAAGAGTCCAGGGCGGTTGCTAGGCCTGGTGCCACACACGGCCAGCCTGCTGCTCACACCCACACATGGCAAACTTGTTCTTCCAACCGTCAGAGATGATAACGAAGCCTTCCTGTGCATATGCACTACAAGCAGGGCTGGGCTGGGCTGGGCTGGGCTGGGCTGGGCTGGGCTGGGCTGGGCTGGGCTGGGCTGGGCTGGGCTGGGCTGGGCTGGGCTGGGCTGGGCTGGGCTGGGCTGGGCTGGGCTGGGGTGGGGGTGGATGTGGGGGGTGGGGGAGGACTGGGCTGGACTCGTCGAGCAGCTGCGTGCGATAATGCTTCTCCTTGAGCAGCTCCAGCCCCAAGAGCTGGAAGGCAGCCTGGAGATGGAGCTTGTTGCGTGACGAGAAAGAGTCCTATTCGGCGCCTGACTGCCCGCTGCATGTATGCAGACACTGGTGCACCCTTGTCCTCGCGCGGCAACGGCCCAAACTGTGTGTCATTGCTGCGCTTATTCGCTGGGTGTTGTTCACCGTCGACCTGACATTTGTGCCGGGAGTGCAGCTGGCTCATGTTGGCGACGCTCAGTTGGGGTCGTGTGGTGAGCCAATCAGGTCTCCCATGAGGACCTCCCCCTATGGGGGGGAGGTCGCTCCCCCTCATAGGGGGACCTTCCAACCGCCCAACCGCATCCCGCCCGCTGTACTGCACCTGTGCGCACCTGTGCGCTCGCACCGCACGCGTGCTAGGAATGCTTACAGTGCTATTTCTAGGTTGTGCAGCGTGGGCCGCAGCGCTGGCAGCATCAATTGCCACCACGCTAGATGCGACAAGCCCAGCCACAGCAGAAACCTCAGCAGGAACAGCAGCTGGCGAGCAGCCCGTAACCGCAGACGGAATGCAGAGCGCAGATACTATGCGCAGAACCTGAGCCTGCAGCCCCAGCACTTCGAACATCAAGCCTCGCACCCCGCACCTCGCATCTCGGCCCATGTCTAGCATTTCTCGGCTGGTGCTCTGCCGGACACTGCGCAAGAGCCAGGAGGTGCAGCCAAGGGAAGCAGCTAGGCAGCACAGCAAGGAGCAGCAAAGAGCAGCAAGGAGCAGCGAGGAGCAGTTGGAAGCGGCACCCTTCCCAACCACTCCACCACCACCCTCGCCCTACATCCACCCCAATTTCCCCTGCACACACACCACCCTGCAGATAGTGAGTGGCTCGCTTTTTCAGTTGTGTGGTTAAGTGTGCCTAGCCTGACCACATGCATGAACTTCTTTGCTGCAGGGTTTCATGGTCACAACCATCCCCAGATCCTCCCCAGACCCTCCCCTCCCCCTCCCCTCCCCTCCCCTCCCCCTCCCCTCCCCTCCCCTCCCCTCCCCTCCCCTCCCCTCCCCTCCCCTCCCCTCCCCTCCCCTCCCCTCCCCTCCCCTCCCCTCCCCTCCCCTCCCCTCCCCTCCCCTCCCCTCCCCTCCCCTCCCCTCCCCTCCCCTCCCCTCCCCTCCCCTCCCCTCCCCTCCCCTCCCCTCTTGAGCACTTGCGTTGAGCAAGTGTACACCACAGCAGCCTCCCTCCCCCCGCAGCCATGAGCCATCTCCATGAGCAGCAACTAAGAGCAGATGCAAAAGCAGCAAGTAGGAGGCGCTTGGAGTGGCAGCCAGGACTTTCGGTGAGTGCGCATGCTGTTAGGGTGTCAGCCGAGCCTGCCAAACTCTGGTCATGCATGTCCTGCCATGGCTTGGTGGTTGCTAGCATGTCATGCATGTCCTTATTCATCTGCTTGCTGGCTGATGTTTGCTTGCAGTTGTCGATAGCTGGGGCATGACAACAGTAGCATGGCTTGGTGATTGCAAGCAAGGCGGCAGCGGCATAGAGCAGCAAGCAACAAGGAGCCAGCAAGGACCGTACCCTCCCCGTACCCCGTACCCCGTACCCTCCCCCATCCCACCACCACCACTTCCGAGTCTGCCACCCACCTACCCTCCTCCCCTCTCCTCTCCCCCACCACGCACCTAGCAGCCTATGGAGGAGCAGCCTGAGCTAGTAGCATAGAGCAGACAGCATGGAGCGGGCAGCATGGAGCGGGTGGTGCTGCCAGTGGTGATGGTGCTGCTGCTAGTGCTGCTGCTGTTGTTGTTGTTGCTGCAGCTGCTTGAGCTGCTGAGCAGCCTAGTAGTAGCAACCAACCCAGTTTGGGGACATGGGGCAGGGGGAGCAAGTCACCTACTTCCCCCCCTCCCCTTACCCTCACCCCACGGCACACGCTGCAGCCCCTTCCCAACCCCACCCAGCAGCCCTTGGCGTACCAGCTTGGAGCAACAGGGATAGGGGCACCTAGCAGCAAGCTCTGCTGCTTATGGAGCATGGCCAGCTGCTTGTCTGGCTGCAGCACATGATTGTCGTGTGCAAGGAGGCATGCGATGAGCCTGAGCCGCATGGTGAGGCTGAGTCAGGGCAGCTGCAGCAGTCATTGCAATTAGGGCGGTTGTTCAATATCAAACAACACATGCAGAGGCTACACATACAAGGCTGAGGGCATGCACATGAGCTAGGAGGGCAGGGGTACAACTCACCACTTGTATAATCCCTGATAACATGGTGGTCATGTAATGCTATCCAACCAACCGCGTATGTAATTCCTAACCGTTGAGAGCTGACCTAACTAGACTTCCAGAGCCACCTGGTCCCAACCTATGCATACCATGCATGTCACCAGCCGCGGTTGGAATAGTAGCTCTTTGTTGAAGCCCAGGCCAAATAGCCTAGCCAAATAGGAAGGGCCGCGCCTAAGCCTAGACTTTCCAGCCTAAACACTGCTAGCACCACCCCGCTTCCTAGCCAACACAACAGCTGTGGTACACTCTGATGTAAGCCAACACAGTTGGTGTGGCCAACACTCTGATGTCAGCCAACACAACTACCGTAGTGACTGTGGCACACTGTGACACCACCCCGCCATAGCTCATTGCGCATCTACATACCTCGGCTATCACGTTTGCAGCATGAGCGCATCACCGCGTGGTGGTGGTGTCCATACAAGGGGCATGTGGCGCACCACACCCTAGCTTGTCCATACAAGGGGCATGTGGCGCACCACACCCTAGCATGTGGCTAAGTCTGGTGAGCCTCCACTACAGGTACCATCCGTGGTCCAGCTAGCTGTGACACATTGGGTGTGGATCACTGCCAGGCTTGCACTTGCTTTGCATGACCGTGATGCATACATGCAAAGGGGGTTTGTAGCAGGTGGCTACCACATTTGCGGCCTTAGCGCATCACCGTGTGGTGGTGGTGTCCATGAAAGGGGCGTAGGAATCGTTTGAGAAGAGGATACACGGCTAATGACCACCACCGTTGTCTTCATTACATCTTGACCATTCACAGCTTACAAATCACGTGGTTTTTGAATTCACAGCTTACAAATCACGTTGTTTTATTATCACGTTGTTTCTTGAAAGCTTTTGCTAATACAAGACTGAACTGCCACACACCTACATCCTGCTGATGCTGTCCATGCACTGCTCATGCACTACAGCCTGCTGCTCTTGCTGCTGCTCATGCACCACAACACACCTACATCCTGCTGCTGCTGCTCATGCACTGCAGCACATGCACTCCAGCCTGCTGCTGCTGCTGCTCATGCACTGAAGCACACCTGCAGCCTGCTGCTACCTGCACTGCCACACACCTACAGCCTGCTGCTGCCACACACCTACAGCCTGCTACTGCTGCCCATCCACTGCTGCTGCTGTCCTTGCACTGCTGCTCATACACTACAGCCTGCTGCTGCTGCTGCTGCTCATGCACTGTACTACATTCACTGCAGCCTGCAGGGCAGGGCAGGGCAGGGCAGGGCTGGGAGGGGGTGGGGCAGGGCTGGGTAGGGCAGGGAGGGGCAACGCAAGGCTGGGAGGGGGTTGGGCAGGGCTGGGAGGGGGTTGGGCAGGGCTGGGCAGGGAGGGGAGGGGCAATGCAAGGCTGGGAGGGGGTGGAGAAGGGCTGGGAGGGGGTGGGACAGGGCTGGGCAGGGAGGGGAGGGGCAACGTAAGGCTGGGAGGGGGTGGGGCAGGGCTGAGATGGGGTGGGCAGGGCTGGGAGGGGGTGGGGTAGGGTTATGCAGGGAGGGAAGGGGCAACGCAAGGCTGGGAGGTGGTGGGGCAGGGCTGGGAGGTGGTGGGGCAGGGCTGGGAGGTGGTGGGGCAGGGCTGGGTAGGGAGGGGAGGGGAGGGGCAACGCAAGGCTGGGAGGGGGTCGGGCAGGGCTGGGCTGAGGCGGCGAGGGGCAACGTAAGGATGGGCTGCGGTGGGGCAGGGCTGGGCTGGGGTGGGGCAGGGCTAAAAGGGGGTGGGGCAGGGCCGGGCAGGGAGGGGAGGGGCAATGCAAGGCTGGGAGGGGTGGGGCAGGGCTGGGTATCGAACCATGAACATTAGCACATGTCGGAGGGCAGCGTCTCCTGCCATGGAGACACCTCCACCAAACAAGGAGAAGTAGTGCCGCATGAGACCGATGTCATACCAAGTATGAATCTGGATTTGACTGCTAGGCCAACAAAAGAAGTGCACACTCCTTGCAGCCAGTGCACTGCCAAACAGTTAGCGAAAAGCATGATGAAGATCGATGTACTCCACCTCCTCATGTCTCTCCACTTGCTGCAATGGTGACAGTCCAGCTGGTGCTGTGCTGCATGCTGCTCCCAAGCTAAGTCAAGTTGCTCCTGCATGGCAGCCTGTAGGGCTGCTCTCTTGCTTGTGAGAAGCTGCTCATGTGCAGGAGCTGAGGCGGCATAGTGAAACCGACGCTGTGTCTCATTCTGATGGGCTGCAGCGTCAGAACGCTCCTTGCTGATAGCCCACTTGACCCAGCCCTTTGTTGGGGCTGGGGCTGGTCGTCGAATGCAAGCATATCAGGCATGTATAGCTCAGCTGCCCCAGGTGCCCACTGTCCCCATCCCGCCACCCGTTGCCCAACACGACCAGCATGCTTCTTGGCAGGTCGGGGCTGCTCTCGTGCTGACGGTGGATGCTTTCAAATGCTGTCCGCCCTTCATCCTTCTGCGGAGAGCTCGGAAAAACAGGCATGACCCAAATGAGCCATCGCCGCGGCGGGCTGAAATCCATCAGCGGTTACGGGCTGCTCGCTGCTCGTTCCTGCTGAGGTTTCTGCTGTGGTAATTGGGCTTGTCGCATCTAGCGTGGTGGCTGCTGTGGCTGCTGTGGCTGCTGTGGCTGCTGTGGCTGGGCTTGTCGCATCTAGCGTGGTGGCAATTGATGCTGCCAGCGCTGCGGCCCACGCTGCACAACCTAGCAATAGCAGTGTAATCAGTCCTAGCACGCGTGCGGTGCGAGCGCACAGGTGCGCACAGGTGCCCAGGAAGGTGGCGCAGTACAGCGGGCGGGATGCGGTTGGGCGGTTGGAAGGTCCCCCTATGAGGGGGAGCGACCTCCCCCCCATAGGGGGAGGTCCTCATGGGAGACCTGATTGGGTGAGCACCGCTTGCATACGCACACTACTTTTCCTTTTTCGAAGAACCAGTCGCGTGAGAACGTGCAGCAGGGGCCATATGTACACCATTGTAAGACTGTATGGTACCATCCATAGCACACCAGGTCACCCCTCCCATTGAACCACCACGTAAGGGACATTTGACTTTGCGGCGTGCCTGGTGAGAGTTGAGTTGTCATTTTAACGCGGAACGCCTTATCTTTGCGTCGCGCTTGCGTCTGCTCGCCCGAGCTGCTGGCACCCACGGTGACCGGCAGTCTGCCAGGCACGCGAACGGTTCCGCTCTGCGCGATGGGCCTTTCAAGTGCTGCTTTACAACACCCACAACGCAGGATGCATAGTTCTCCGCTGCGGTACACTTTACGCATGGAGCCCAGTTTTCTCAACATCATCTTACACAGCCTCCCCCTCCACATGAATCTTCACCCAGCCAGTGCTGGCAGCTGGCGTAGACCTCACACAACACGCACAGTGGGCAGCCTGGCCCCCCTGCCGTTTGTAGGGGTGATATTTGGATGTCGGCATGCTGCAGACATGTGCACACGCCATCTTCTAAAACCCCTCTTGGGAAATCTTGGGAAGAGTTGAGACTTTGGCAGGGGGTCCATAGTGGAGTTTCCTAGCTAGTGACGCAGGGCTGGAGACTTCAATTCACTTCAATGGTTGTAAGACTGACATCAACAGAGTGGGGCAGCATGGAGGAGGTTTAGCCCACCTCTTGGAGCCTTATTAACAAGGGATTGATGCAGCTGCCACTGCTGTGCTCCTATTGTGGTCTCCTCCTAGTTCCAGAGCCCCTAAGCCTAGTTCCGTCGCCCCAGAGCTAGCGCATGTGGGTTATTATGTTAGACATGAGGTCGGGCTCCTCGCACATCGCGCACTATCCATCGCGTTAAACAGGGACTCACTGGCACTGGGTCAACGTACATCAAGTCCGCAGGCTCGACAGGGTCGGATACCCGGCAACATGACCGACCAGCTCAGCGTGTGGCTCAGCGCGGCCGCATTCCGACGCTTCAATCCGCGTGCAAATCCGTGCAGAAATGAGTCCGGAAAAGCCGTTGTCCCTTATCGTTAGGGGGGTTGGTGGTCCAATGGGAGGGGTGACCACCACACGGGAGACTAACCGCTGCCCGCGACCCACAATTTTTTTTTGCACGCGGAGGGCATTGCGACTTGTGCGGCAGAATGCACGGGCCTTCAGAAAGCAGCAACAGCGCTAAAAAGCGCCATCTACCGCATCTAACATCTAACATGCCGGTGTAACGTTAGACCGTCTAATCTAGTCTAACGTTAGATGGGTCGGGACGGTCCCTAGGCACTTGCTGCCTTCCGAAAAAGAAGCCCCAATGTACAGCCGCGACATGGCCACGGGCCTTGGATGCGATTTTGTCGAAGATGCATGAGGTCACGTACTCTGTGCGATACCCTGTGACCTCTCCCATGCACCCTCCGCATTGGGTACATGGTCACCCCCGCCATTGGCTGCACCCCTGATAACTATCCGACTGATCTTTAAGAGTTTTTCTGCGCAGGGCTGTGCAGCTCACGAGCGCGAGGCTAGCGGGCTGCTCGGGCTGATATGCACCTGTGCCGGGGCGGGCGGGGGTGTTGGAAGATGGGGTCGCGTTGTGCCGCGAATGGGCTGCTTAGTGGGGCTGTGATCAGGAAACAGCTATCGCGCTCGGTGGCTCCGCGGCATGGACGCGTGCAGTTTATTTTGTGTCACGTGACCCCATGTCAAATTGTACAAAATGTGGGCATTTTTGCAGTCCACTTAGACGTCCAACCAGGAAGTCAAATGCTGGGTTGACAAGCTTGATTGGTTCTTTGTGGGGAGTACCAACGTGTCCCTTTGACAAATGCGCGATGCCCTCCTTTGTGGGCCGTCTGTGCTGCTGTAAAGTTGACTCATGCACCATGCCCCAGTCACAATCTCGGCCATTAGTACGCTGCCGATCAGTTTCAGCCGTTTTTATGATTTTGCAGATTACACAGATTATGATTCTGCACCTTACACCCAGCCATATCAATTGTCCGCCTCATATTCAGCCTCCAGCTGCTCACTTTGTAGCTCTCTCAGCACCAAACGACGCAATAACCGGCGTCCCTCTTGCCTCTTCCACCCCATGTGCATGCGATATCGTTCACAGTGTTTGTTGGTCAGTTTGCCAAAGCACACCTCATCATGCAGCAAATCGGAATGGTACAACATCAACAATGCATAACACTCTTCGTCATCCCTCACCTCCTTCACAGTGTCTTGAAACATGGGCATGGGCTTAAGTGGGGTAGTGGTGTCAGGCTTCATGCACGGCAGGCATGGCACACTCATGCACGTGCTGCATGCACAAGCAGCCATGGCCCATTGAGGCTGCTCCCTGTCAGGTGTGAACACCATGCGGTGCATCGCCTTGCACCCCACAACATCATCATGCATGCGCTCCACATCAGCATCTGGCATGCTGCATACATCTGCTTGCCTAGCTTTGTCTAGCACCAGGTAGCGCCGAAACATGATGTGACCACGAAGCCTGTGGCTGGCACTGGTGTCTTGTGCATGGCATGGCACCTGTTGGGCCTTGAGCTCTTGCTGTAAGCTGTGAAGCTGCTGTGTCAACGTCTGGATGCGAGCTTGCTGCTGCTCCCTGGAATTTAGGTCTGCCTGCTGCTGCTGCTGCTGCTGCTTCCGCTCTGTCAGATCCTGCTCCCTCCGGCTAAGGTCCACCTGCTGCTGCTGCAGCTGGTGCTGCCGCTCAATTAACTGATGCTCCCATTGCAGCAGAGCTGCCCGCTGCTGCGCCACCAAATCAGCAAGTTGCTGCTCCTTGCGCTGAAGCTCACTCCGCTGGAGGTCCTGGAGTTGTTGCTGTAGTTGCTGCATGCGCAGGTTGTGAGCAAGTTGTAGCTCCCTGTGCTGCAAGTCTGCCTGTAGTTGGCGCAACTGCGCATCAGCCTCATCAGCACCAGCATCAGCCTGGGCCTGAGCCTCAGCAGCAATAACCCCTGCTTGCGCCCCAATCTCAATGGGACCAGCAGCCTCTGCAGCCCTCGGCTGTGCCGTAACCTCCCTCGCTTTCTGCACACTGGCACAGTTAGCCTTCACTCCCCTTCTCTTGTCAACCATGGCTTTCACTAGCCTGCACAACGGCAAACATAGTTATCAGCTCAGTCCCTTCATGTTTTTGACTACCTTTTGCTGCCCGTTGTTGCTCGGGAGCCACAGGCACCAATGCGTTCAGCATCTTGTGCAACCTGTAATTCGACGGCTTGCACCTGCCAGCAATCCGGCGTCGCAGTCATGCCCCAAGCTTGGGAAAGGGTCTCAATGCGTGCTGTGACGTAGCAACACTGTTGCGTGCCGACCTGAAAACTTGCAATGTCCAGTCACGATGCGAATTCACTCCGCGCTGGGTCCAGGCTGCCTACAGCAGTTGCTAGGAGTGTCTACGAGGCCCAAGAACACGTCGCATGTTGGGGGCCAGCCACCCGGCAAACCGTTGGGACTGGCAGCACACTCGTCAGGCCACTAGCAGCCCATCGCACCAATCGGCGGCTTCATCTGTGCAGAAACGAGTTAGATGTTATCTCTTGAGCCATGGGGGTGCAGCCAATGGCGGGGGTGACCACATGGACCCAAAACCCAAGTACGGTTGTTTGAACCGTATACAAATACCATATTAAAGTAAATGACCAGACGTTCTTAACCTGCCTGGAGTTTTGCAGAGTACACCTTCAAGCACATGCTAAACGTGGGGCCCTCATTTGCTCGCCTGGCAGCGGGTCACCGTGCCAGCGCGATAGCTCAGGAAGAATGCACAGCAGCCGCAGAGAATATTATGGCTGCCTTCACGACGACACCTCCACCAAGTGAGGTGATGGCTCGACTGGCCGCGACCGTCACTCGGCTTGAGGCTCGACTGGAGACTGTCAGCACTGAAAACCTGGCGGCAGCGGCTCGACTTGAGGCTCGACTGGAGACTGTCAGCGCTCAAAACCAAGCGATGGACGCTCTCTTGTTCAATGCAGCCACAATGCAACAGCAAATGCTCACAACAATGCAGGCGGAACTGCGTGGCAACACCAACACGCTGATCCGCACTAGCAACCGCAATGCGCTCAGGACCCAGCCTCTTGAGTGGCTCCGCAACGAGAATGGGGTTCCACCGTATCCTCCCGTGTCATATGTCTCTCTCCATGACGTGGAGCAGACTCCATCTGAGCTGGTGGATGCTGTCCTCCAGTTCTATGGTCTTGCAGAGCAAGCAGGCGCTGCAGATGACAGCGGCAGGCGGCGCATATTGTTGGAGTACCTCGGCCCTTTTTCTGTGTAGGCTCAACGTGGTGCGGACATCTTTGCCAGCTAGTGGGACATTGCAGTGGTTGGCATGTCAACCATCCGATTTGTTGCACGGTCAATTGTGATGGCAGTTTTTGCGTGCACACATGCATATTAGTGAGCACATGCACACATATTGGTAAGGTTGGCCAGAATCGTAGTGGCGTGTATACGTAGGTACCCAGTTACCCCGCATTGGAAAAACCACCTATAAACGCACCCCAACCAACTTGTATCCGTAGGCAGCCGTAGGTACGTCGGTTGACCGTACAATACCGTGGTTTCCACGCTTGAACCGTACACGCGACGGCAAAACTGCGAAGTTGTGGACGCAGGACGCACAAGTCACCTAACTGCGGGTCAAATATGAGTCACTGCGATACCCGATGGCATTCATTGCGATGGATGATGCATACGAGGGCCCAGCCAGCCCAGCCCCGCCCCGTCCCACCCCACCGCATGCAAGTTGCAATGCAAGTGGCAATGCAGCGCGCCTAGAGCTCCTAGCCTCCTGGCTGGAGCCAGAGTACGCTGTTGGCATGGGGCTCAAGATGGACAGGTTTGCACCGGACCTGACAGCGGACCCCGTGGCCTGGTGGCGCAGGTATGGCTCAGAGCTGCCACACCTGCAAGTTGTGGCACAGCGCGTGCTCAGCATCCCCCCCACCTCAGCTGCTACTGAGCGCCTGTTCAGTGCCTTCAAAATCATTTGAAGCGACCGGCGCTCTCGATTGCTGCTAGGGCGCATGTGGATCATGTCCTATGTGTTCTTCAACACACGGGTCATGACTCGCAAGGAGCACCACGCATCAACTGAGGCACAAGAGAAGTGGGAGAGCTTCATGGCAGCCCAGGTAATGTTGGATGCCCCTCATAGCAAGCACATGCACCCCAGCACCGACCTGCCACCACACCATCACAGGGGCCCAGCCCAGCATCAGATTGTCACATGGTATGCCTGCGCCGAGTAAGAGACCGACGCGCGGCAAACTGCGCTATTCACAGTGTCCGCTGTCACACTGTCCTTTGCCAGCTGTCCTTTGACAGCGGTTGCACTTGATAACGCGCCTGAAGCTGCTGGCTAGCCCCTTACAGGAGGATTAGGCGTCCCTAGCAAGCGTGCTGTCCCTCGACTAGACATGTAGCCCTGGACTATGGCAACGGGGAGGTTGGAGTTTGCGGCCTCCAAGGGAAAGCCTAAGGAGCAGACTCAGTACTACCAGACTCAGCCTGACCTGTGGTGTAGACTGTCCCCATGAATCCTGTCCCCACCTAGCCTGTGTGTAGACCCAGCCTGACCTGTGGTGTGTGGTGGCAGGACGTGCTGACCCCCATGGCCGTGGCGCTGCTGACCATGGCCTTCAGCCTGGGGGTGATGGCCTGGGCCCTGAGGGGGAAGGAGCGGCTGCGCCTGCGGCTGCTGGCCAGCGGGGCCGTGTGGACTGCACATGAAGGCATCGCCCGCCGCATGTACCCAGACAGGGAGGCAGCGCAGCAGCAGGTGGACGACATGAGTGGTGAGCGGCAGGGTGCGTGACGCCCTCAAGGCTCGTAATGCTCAACTCTGTGCAGTCCACGGTTGGTTGGGTTGTGTGCTGGCTGATGTGTGAGAAGTGTGGGTTTGGTGCGCGCAATGAAGGGGGTAGACTGGTTACAGGCGAGAGGGAGAGAGGCGAAGTCAGGTTTCCCACCTCTTACACCTCCTCCTACCTCCCCTCTACCCCTCCTACCCCTCCCACCAACCCACCATCTCACCCCTTGCCAGCCTCACCCTCATTGTCCACAAGAGTGTGATATTTTGTTGTTTCATGTGCCTGCTGATGCGGCCATGCCCTGCTGCTGTGCCTTCCTGTTTGCAGAGGAGCAGGTGGCCCTGCTAGTGCAGCAGCGCATGGCGGAGAAGGCCAAGCCGCAGGTGCTGTTGAGGGTGGGCACCACCCTGTACCGCTGCCTCCCCAACAGCAGCAGCGCAGCGACAGTGCAGCAGCTGGCTGGCAGGGGGCCCACGGGCAATGCCGGCAGTCCTGGCTCAAGCCAAGGAGGAGCTCTTGAGCACCAGCAGGGGCAGGGGGGGCAGCAGCAGGGGCAGCAGGGGCAGGGTGGAGAGCCAGGGGAGGGGGGAAGAACACAGCAGGCAGGGCAGCCAGGCGGCCTACAGAGGCTGCCTGAAGGTCATGCTCAGCTGCAACCACCAGGGCAGCAGTGTGTTCAAGGGCAGCAGCAAGGGCAGGAAAGACCAGGAGACCAGCAAGGAGCAAGGCTCTCGCCCCAGGCATCTGAGGGCCAGGAGGAGGGTCCTATCAGGGCAGGGCAGGGGCAGGCTCATCTTGCGACGTCGACCAACCTGCCTCTACTGCATGGCGGCCAGAGCAGCACCTGCCAGCTGCCCCCCCCCCAGCAACAGCCAGACATCCCAATGCCACCGAGCTCACCAACAGCAACCCAGCCCCTGCTGCCTGCTGTTGGGTCAGCCCCATCCCTCGCAGACCGCCAGAGTCTGAGCACCCACCCCCCTGCCCCCCTCCACTCCCTCTCTCAAAGTGCCCAGGCCTCCACCCCCTCCCAGGCCCAGGCCCTGAACTGGCTATTGGCTGGCCCCCACCCCCCACCCCCCGCACCACCCCTCCCCCTCCCTCCTGAACAGCAACCAGGGCGCACCGCTACCCTGGGGCAGCAGCCTGGTCAGTGGAGCTGAATCCCAGACTGCCGCCCTGGGCGCAAGGCCTCAGTGCTTGGAGAGGGGGCCCGGATCTATGCGAGCCACTATGGGCATGGGGGCTGGGGGGTTGGGGGTGGGGGGTGTCACCCAGGGCCTGGCCACTAGCACCCTCACCGGCCTGTTTGACGGGCGCCTGCTGGGGCTGTCCACACCAAACCAAGTCAGTGCTCCCCCTGCTGCTGCGGCAGCTGATGCTGCTGTTGCCGTCACAACTGCCCCTGCTACTGCACATGTCATTGCTACAATAGCCCCTGCTGCCGCTGCTACTCCTAAGCCCCCTAACGCAGCTACCTCTGCTGTGACCTTTTGTGAGCTACCGTGAGCTTTGTGGGATGGCGTCCTGGCCATGCAGGTGGTGCCTGAGGAGGGTGTTGATGACGGGCTGTGCGTGATCTGCTACGA
Organism: Haematococcus lacustris; assembly: GCA_030144725.1. NCBI lineage: Eukaryota > Viridiplantae > Chlorophyta > Chlorophyceae > Chlamydomonadales > Haematococcaceae > Haematococcus > Haematococcus lacustris. Next base: position 4,538,857 of record JASKMD010000012.1, on the reverse strand, counting down.
CAAGCCCTCCTCCTGCGTCTTCCTGGACTGCGGCCACGGCGGCTTCTGCAAGGCCTGCGCCTACCGCATCTTCGTCAGGCCACCCAACGAGTGCCCCACATGCAGGCAGCACATAGAACAGGTGAGACGGCGGACAGCTGGGGGAGGGGGAGGGGAGGCGGGGGAGGGGCGCAATAGTGCGTCAGGGCAAGGGGATAGGTGCGAGGCCTGGCCCTGGCCTTGAGGCAGCGCCGCCCGTTGCATGCTTGTCTAACTTGCCGCGCTGCGGCTGGGGCAGTGCTTCAGTGGGGCAGTCAGAGGGGGCCAGCACTGAGACTCGGGAGGAGGCTCAGGGAGGAAGCACAGCCAGGCATGTGTGCAGGCAGGGCAGGAGGTGTGTGTAGTCAAGAAGGGGCGAGTGGCAAGGGCTGTCCCTCTTGACCCGCCAATAAGCAACCCATGCTGCCACTAAAAGTGCCGCGCCTTGTCGTATGCTTTCCTTCTGATCGCCTTTCATCGTTACCAGCAACAGTATATAAAGGTTCGGCAATGAAGTAACTGCAACACTGCACACATCGCGACCCTGGACATTCAAATCCTATGCGGCTGCCTCACACGTAGGTGGTCGAGCTGGAGGAGGTGCGGCCCACGGGCCAGGTCTCCAAGGTGCGGCAGTAGCGTAAGCGCGGCCTAGGGCAGTAGGGCGAGGAGGTGTGTCCGCCTTCCCGCAAGCTGGAAGACAAATTGCGTGGACGGATTTGCACCAAGGAGCCTAGTGACTGGCAACTCAAGTGGCGGAGACCCATCATCAGCTCTCAGCAGCTTAACGACCAACAAATACAACACAAATGCATAGTAAGGTCCTAGTACACCAGGGGTGGTGTTTTGTCTACATGGAGTTATGTTTCCATGCACATGGCATAGGCACCTTCCACCTACACTATTGCCTAACCCCTGTGACAAGGCTATAGCCTAGAGTTGGCACGACAAGCATGCGCTGATGTAAGCTGATGGGCCGGGTCTCGCAGCCGCTTATAGCTCAGGCAAGGGTACTCCTTGCCCTTGGCTGGCAGCTCCGGCCACTTAGTCAGGTCCAACCAAGACAGGTCTAACTGCTATCCCCAATGCGCTGCATGTTCAACGCTGCAATGCAGTCCCTGTCCACCCACCTGCCTAGCTGTGGTGCTAGTTTGGCTTTGGCAGCCTTGCCCTTGTCTTGGCCTGTGCCCTCGGTGGGCTGGGTAACCTCTACGGCCTGCTCAACCTTGGTCCGCTCGGCTGTGTGGCTGCATGGTTGCATGAAGGCTGTGGCAGGATGCGGTGGGCCACTACCAGGCACCACATTGGGCCCCACACTGACCTATCACGCTGCTGACTCCATGCTGGGCGCAGCAGGCGATGGCCCACCTGCCTTGCTGGGGACTGCCAGCCTGCATGCCTGGTGGGTTTCTACTCACAGGGCTGCTGGCCACTCGTTGCTGAGCTGACCCAGTTGTTGCGGAACTCGTCCACGAGCACCCTGGTTTGTGCCCCTGAGTCGGCACACCACCGTGCAGCAGGCTCGCGGCACCGCGTCAGCACCCCACCCTCCCCGAGTGTCAACACGCAAGCACATGCCACTTTGCCACTACCATGTCTTGTCCTACCTCAGGCATACTTTGCACAGCTTCATTCAATGTGGTAACTGACAGGCACATTGCGTGCAACCCTACAAGTGCATGTGATGCATAACAGAGCTCCCCCTCTTCCTTCATGCATAACAGAGCTCTCCCTCTTCCTTCATGCATAACAGAACTCTCCCTCTTCCTTCGCTCCCTCCCACTGTTGCTCCATGCTCGTAACCACCTCTTTTGCACAGACTACGCACGGCTAAGACAGCAACAGCAAGATCATTGTTTTTATTGATGCCAGCATGCGTGGTGAAATGCACTGACTGCTGGTGGAAATATAACCGCCAGTCGGATGCGCCGACTGCTGCTGGCAGACAACCGTTTAGAAATGTCTGCATGGAAACTTGCAATGTTTGATGTTGCACTCAACTACGTCATTTTATATACTTAGTATCCTGAACTGCAGATGTATAGCCAGTTGCCATGAGTCCTGTCATGTCTTGCTAAGGCATGGATTGGGAGTAGGTTTCAAACATCTCCCATTCCTAGCAACTTGAAGTGGCAGCCCAGCAGGCCTCTGCCCTCCCACTTCCGCGGTGTCAGGCTCACTGTCATGGCCGGCTGCGCCCGCAGAATGTCCACTTGCAGCACCTTGCCCTCCGATGCAGCCAGGGCCTGGGCAGCAAGGAGCAGGCAAGGAGCAGGCTCGCATCAGCATACTGACATGTTCTCAGCTCCATCTCCATCACAACAAAGACGCAACACCTGCGATGGTTTGAGCCACCCCACCACCCTTTGCAGAACAATGCTCCCAGCAAGCTGTAGTAGCTGTGCCCTGGCAGCTTGGTCTGGCAGTGACGAGGCATGGCCCAGCCCCTGTCCCCTGATCCGGGTGAGACCCCCACCCTATCATGGGCTTCAAGGACAGCATGGCAGGTGCGAGAGCTACTCCCTCCTGGCATGCCTCATTACCCAGCTCACCCTTACTAGCCCTGCACCAGGGCCCGGACCTCACCTCCGCCACCCGCTGCAGCACAGCTGGGCCTGTGGTCACCCCTGCAAAGGCGCACACCCGGTCCCCCAGCCTCAGCCCCCCTGCATGGGCAGGGGACCCCTCCGTGATCTCATCAACCTCTGCAAAGGCGGGGGCGCCTGGGGGCTGCTGTTGCGGGCCATCCGCCAGGCTGCGCTGCGGCGACTGTGGCTGGGGTGGGGCTGGAGGCGCCGGGCTGGAGGTGTGGAGAGCAGCCTGCTGCCGCTCCTCTCTGATGGCAGCGTGCAGGGCGACCAGCGCCGCGTCCACCTAGCAGGCAAGCAGGCAGGCACGTGGGTGACATGCACACACTTTGCTACGTCGGTATGAAGACATGAAATCACATGGTGAAGACATGCCAAGCACGTAGGAGTTCCGCAGATCAAGCAAGCATCCCGTGTGTACATGTAGACAGTGCTCGCACCTCTTTCATGAGCGCTTTGTGATCGTTTGTAAGGCAAATGACACGTTGCCGATCTGAGCGAACAGCGGCAATGTCGACATCAGCCCTTGGAAACCCCTGCGCTGCGATACCAATGCTTGAATGAGGATTGATACCAATGCTTGAATGAGGAGCTTTCACTTCCCCAGCTGATGCTGAGCTGGCATGAGCGCCGGAAGAGTGCAACCAGGCTGCGATGTGTTTGCAACTTGCTTAAGCAGCAGCATTGGGTCCAGAGGTGCTGCCGGGAGGTGCGCAGGTGGTGGGTACGTTGGGGCAGGAGCCATCAAGCAGGGTGACAGTGCGGAGGAAGCAGGGCAGAGAGATAATGAGATGAACGGGCAGGGGTCCTCATGGGTACCGCAAGAGTTGAAGCTCAAATCAACGCACCTCACGATCAACAAGACTGGAATGGAGTCCGGGAGCGCCGGGGCCCGACTTGAGCCTGGTGCTGAGCATTTCAATCTCCTTCTCAAGCCCATGTTTGCGAATGTCGAGCGCGATCAGCCGGCTTCGGAGAGCTCCTACATCGTCCGCGGCGACCATCGGTTAACAAAGTTTGTGATCGGTTCGTGTGGCTTTTATTTTGTGTTCTTGCATTTTGTGTTTATTAGCTAATACGTTAGCCCTACACGTTTTAATCCCTACGGCGCTCATGCAACTCATGAGTTGTAATCAAACACAGGCTGCGAGATCGCTGTTGTAAAGGCTACTAATTGTGTGCCTAGTGCCCACTTCAGCTCAGCCTTCTGGAGTGTGCGCCTGTAGCTAGAGCTCCCCTAGTAGCTCCAACCCACACACTTTGACGACAGCTTCGCCCCGGTTGTCACGCAGGGCACTCAGCGGGTGTTGCTCAGTGTGGCAGCAGCTAGGGGCTGGGAACTGCAGCAGCTGGATGTAGAGACAGCTTTCCTCAACGCCCCAGTAGACGAGGGCAGGCTGGTGTGCCAGCAGCCTCCAGGCTTTGAGACAGGCCAGGGGTTGGTGTGCCAGCTGGACAAGGCCGTGTATGGCCTACTCCAGGCCCCACGGGCCTGGTACCAGCATCTGACTCAACAGCTGGGTCTGATTGGCTTCACAGCCTCAGCAGCAGACCCCTGCCTATTCAGCCTGCGCAGCAGCAAGCAGCCTGTGGTGCACCTCATGGTGTATGTTGATGACATAATCCTTGCCTCTCCCAGCAGCACAACCATCGCAGCCGTCAAGCAACAGCTGCAGCAGGTCTTCAGCCTGCATGATCTCGGCCCAGCGGCCAGCTTCCTAGGTATGCGCATCACGCGTGACCTGGAGGCTGGCATACTCAAGCTGAATCAGCAGCAGTATGTCAGTATGACAGGTTCCGCATGACAGCTGCAAACGGCAGGGTGTTGCCCATGACCCCAGGCACACGCTTGGTCAAGGAGGGCAGCCCGTTGGACAGCAGCAGCGCACACCGCTACCGGGAGCTAGTGGGGGCGTTACTCTATGCCTCCACATGCACTCGACCTGACATTGCCTTTGCAGTGGGGCAGCTTTCCCGTTTCATGCAGGCACCCACACAGCAACATCAGCAGGTGGCCTTTGGCCTGCTACGCTACCTCAAGCGCACCGCCAAGATGGGTCTGGTGTACAGCCGCAGCAGCAGTTCCCAGTTGCAAGGGTATGTGGATGCAGATTATGCGGGGGATCCTGACAGCATGCGCAGCACCACCGGCAGCGTCTTTGTGTTCAATGGCGCTGCTGTCACATGGCGCAGCAAGCTGCAAACTACAGTGGCAGCATCAACTACAGAAGCAGAGTACCAAGCAGCAGCAGCTGGCACCAAGGAGGCGCTATTCTTACGCAAGCTGCTGCATGAGCTGGAAGCCGACTGTGACCCAATCCCCATTCTGTGTGACAACCAAGGGGCTGTGGCACTCATCAAGAACCCCGTGGAGTCACACCGCAGCAGGCACATAGCTGTAGCTCATCACATCTCACGGGAGCGCATGGTGAGGGGTGAGGTGATGTTCTCGCACTGTCCCGCTGCTGAGATGGTGGTAGATGCCCTCACCAAGCCTTTGTCAGCTCAGCTGTTTGAGGCATGCGTTCGTGGCATGGGGGTGGGCTGAACAATGCACATTGGATGAAGCATGATTGGCATGACATGTGTGGTGATGTGTCTACTAGTTGCTGGCAGAACCTGCCAGCATTGCGTTTTGCTTTCACTTGAGCATTTGAGCATGACTGCATGCATATGTACACTACACACACGCACATGTACATTATAGCACAAAAACAGCATAGACACGCATGGTTTGCTGAGTTAGCATGACTTTGCATGAGGTATGGCTATCCTATTCGTCACGGGTAGTGTGCTATGTGTGACCCAGTAGGATTTAAGCAGGCGCCTGCGTGAGGCACGACGGCACGGTCGTGCCCTCGCGCAGGTATGGTGGTGTTCTGCATTGCTATGCATCTAGTTACAGCTTAGTCGCTCAACACTTGCATATACTTGTTCGTCTCTTTACATTTGTAACAATGGCACGGTCGTGCCCTCGCGCACATCCCCTTTGCGAGGAGTTCAGTACTTTGTTATGTTAGGGATGCAATTACAGTTAGTTGAAACCTCATTTCTGGGCAGGAAGTGCATCAAACGCTGTGCTGACCTCATGTAGAGGTGCAAGCGGTGTGCCCCACGAACTTCATCTACTTTGATAGCGTTATCCTTAAGATTATCACCCATACATACGCCCAGTCATACCTAGCATGCTCATGTCTAAAGTACCCGATCATCTCGCTCTCACCAGGCTGCGAAAGTAGATGAGATTGTTCTGGTTCCTCCAAGCTACCACCAGCGTCCATCAGCGGCGCAAATGATGCAGACTGGCGGCCATAATTAGCGATGGGCCGACGCAGTCAGCGTAGCAAGAAAGGATCGGCGACTATGGCAGCTCGGGTTGCAGCTAGCCTTGCCCAGATTGAGGAGCTTCAGCAACACAACGTGAGACACCGGTTGGCTGCGGCTGAGGAGATGGTTGGCCTGCAGGTGTGTCTTTCTGTGTTTAATGAGTTACAACGACAGCCTAGCTAGTACCATAGAAGCTCATCCCCACTCTGCAAGCTTACCGCTACCTAAATCAGCTTACTACCATCAAGCGATCGTTCTCCTTGTTGCAGGCCTATGTGCTCAAGCGGGCGCTGGTGCTATCGGCTTTGATAGCAAGGGGGACAACCTGGGCATCATCATGCAGTTTGCACTGCCCATGCGCCACCCAGCCCCATCCAACTCCTTATCTCCAACCCCAGCCACACTCCCTCCTCACACCACCACCTCCCAGCACTCCATTCCTACCCTCCTCCAAGGGATCAGCCTCTGCCTCCCCCTCCACTCCTCCCATCCAGGGTCCAGAGGCTGCCAGCAAGGCTGTTGGCTGCTCCGCGTCACCAAACTACCCAGCCGTATGCGCCAGCAGCAGCTTCCCCCCTCCTCCGCCACAGTCAGTCCAGCCAGGGTCAGCATTCCATTGCTGCCTTGGGTCTGTCCACCTGGAAAGCCATGCCGCTGAGCATGCCGCTGCCGCTGAGCATGCGCAAGCTGATTGACTGCTTGAAGGCAGCTGGCTACTGGACAGCAGCTGCCCACAGCGCATGCCTACGACTGCGGAAATGACGCAATGTCCTGGCTGAACCTTGCCACATGTGCAACCTGAGCTGCAACGGCTTCCTTGTTCTGCTGCTCCGACCTATTCTTAAGGCAATTATCAGCCCTCTCGATGTCGTCGAAGGAGAGACCTTCGGACATGCTGCCTGGAGCAGGAGCAGGAGTATGTGACGACATCGTCCATCCTATCCTCGTCCATCCAGCCCTCTCCATATGCTTTGATGTGATGGAGCAGGAGGGCCATTGCAACGCTTAGGCATGTTGCGAGCGAGCTGCGGCAACCCGATGCGAGATGCGAGCCACCCGGTTAACCGACATAACTGCCGGCCCTCGCACTAGCGCTGTTGTGTACCGTACCTACTAGCACCTGCTTAAGAAGGAACGCCGCATCCATCTACAGTAACCTTGCCAGCTGGACACTTGGCAAGGGTTGGTGGGCGTCCAGGCCGTGCAGGTCCTTTGATGCAGTAGGCATATTGGGAAGGCTCGCTGATCAAGGCTGTGTAAGCGCGGCATGAAATGGCTCACGGTACATTTTGCCAAAGAGACCTTGTGGGACCTGACTAGTAGCTCCAACCCACACACATCCCCTTTGCGAGGAGTTCAGTACTTTGTTATGTTAGGATTGTCTTGCTATAGCTTGCTACCACTGAAACTTGCGCCGCAAGAGGGGTGAGCAGCTCAGGGGCTGTACCAGCACCAACTGCTGCCAGGGGGGGCCGCAGGAGGGGTAAAGCCAAAGGTGTAGCGGCGATGAAAGGCAAGATGCCTCTCTGCATGAAATGGCACTCATTTAACTTTGCCTTGCCTAACCCTGCACCCTGAATGATGTTGGACGTTTAGTTCTCATAGAGCACGCGCTCACAGCCCGAGCGGATTCACAGCCTCTTCTCAGGCCTTCCCCTTGCGCTGCGCCCCGGTGAGCTCAGGCTGTGGGCCTCAACACCCTCTAAGAATTCTAACACCGCGATTTCAATGAGGCGAGGCGAGGCAAGGCGACCATGTGTGGCCAGGAATCGTCGACATGTGAAATTAGTGGCCAGGATGCACATGGTCGTCTCGCCTCGCCTCATTGAAACCTCGGTGTAAGTCGGGTCCCTCCGGCGCTGGTCTAGGTTCGTCTTTTCTTCCTGGCCATAAGCAATAACAACGCCACGCAATACATAGGTGTCTGCAACATCCATAGGGGTCTGCAGCAGAAGTGCTTGTTTGTTAGGCTGCCCACCCCTTGTCACCCCCGTTCTGAGCTCACCGCCACTACATGGTGCAGGCTGCTATGGATAAGTGATAAGGGATGACAAGGGATAAGGTCCTGACAAGGGATAAGTGCTGCATGCAGCTCTACATTTGGCGATCAAACAGAGTCACTCGTGCACACAAGACAACTCTGGGAAAGCTGCCTACAGACCAAATGCTTACATAGGATCTGATCCGTGAACAGCTTCACAAATGTCCACTGTAGTCTTGCATTCCAATGTCTGATGTTGTGGTTGCGCCACAAGTAAATGCAAGTCTACTCACAACAGCAGCATGCCCCTCTCCAAACTCAGAGCTGGCCTCTTTACACCAGCCAACACGAGTGTCACAAAGCACATGCTGCACTCCATACTTCCTCAAGGTGTGAAAAGCATGGCAACAGTTGTTGTCACTTCACCAAGTCAGATGACATCTCAACATGCTTTGTCTCTATGTGCGGCCAATTCAGTCAATGCAATGCAACAGGGCAGGTCTCGTAGTCACAATGATTCAGTGCATCCTAGACAATGTGAATGTGTGGCAGGATGCTGACGGCAGGCTGGTGGGTAATGGGCAGCTCACAGCAGGACAGGCAGCAGGGGCAGCCGCCACTTCATGGAAGCATGCAGAGAGAGTGGGCTGGGAGCGCTGCTTCTGGGTGGCTGGTCCAGCATCCCCTTGCTCTCAGCCAGCCCAGAAAAAGCAGTCTGGGTGTCAGCAGACTCCATGCCGTAGCTCTGGCGGCAGCGATCCACCAGCTGCTGCCACAGTGGCTCTGCCGCTCCAGGCTGGTCGTCCCGCAGCAAGCTCAAGGCATTGTTGAACATGAGGTTGATGGTGCGGGGATGGGAGGGCCCCACCAGGGCCATACTGAGCTGCAGTGCCTGGGCGCTGTTGCTCACTGCCCTGCCAGTAAAGCTCAAGCCATCACCCGCTGCGGCAATGCCTTCCTTGACCAGCAGCATGTCCAGCTGGGAACCATCACCGCTGTGCTCAGAGAAGTAGTCCAGGGCCAGCAGGGCAGCTGAGAAGCCTATCTGGTGCTCACCAGCTGCACACGCAATGGGTCCCAGGCGGCTGGACACTTGAGCCAGGAGCTCACTGGCTTCTGTGGTGTCCAGTTCGAGCTGCAGCTTGTACACGCTGTGCATGAGGGAGAAGGCGCGCTGCCATTGCCCTGCATTGTACAGGCTGCTGGCAAGGATAGCCTGGACTCGGCGCGTGCTGTCGTGCTTTCCACCCAGCTGCTGCTCCATTGCAGCGTGCACCTCCTCCAGTGTGCTTGAGCAGCAGCTGTAGGCGTCCGTCACGGGCCCTGGCACGCCCGGCTGCCACGAACAGGCCGTCGACGGGATGAGGAAGCTGGCCTGCGTCTGCTTGACAAGCTCACGCACGGACTGCAACACGGCCTCGGGGTCGCTGGTGAGGGACGCCTTGACACCCAGCTTGAGCTGAGCAGCTACTCCGTCCGCTGCAGCATTGGCAGTGGTTGCCATGGGCCTGACTAAGCTGCGAGCTGTGCGACTGCTGCGGTTGTGTCGGATGGCAGAGCAAAGCAGGGAGCGCCCAGAAATGATCAGCATCTGCAGGATAGGCCTCTGAAGCTATGTATATTGGTGAGTGGAGACATTAAAGTCACAGCTCGATGCCCAAACGCGAAGCGACACAATGCACCCTGTGTTACACTTCTTGGCAAAACTTTGAAGGCTGGAAATGCAATGCAATACGCATCGTCACCGGCTAGCGAGAAGCGGTGCTAAGTGACATCAAAGTGACATCATGTTCTCCAAGCAGAATCAGGGCCACGGGGCTGTGGGGTGGCAGTTGAGCTATGAAACTTTGCACGCAGGTGGATGGCATGTAGGGATGTTGGAAATGCTGGATTATGATTAAATATGATCAAGCCAAAACCGAGCCAAAGTCAGTTGCGCATCAACAACAGGTCACCCCCGCCATTGGCCCCGCAAATGTGAGACGGTCTGGGGCGCGAATCTCCGTGTAGCTCGCGACAAAGTTTTGGCGCAGTTGGGTGTAACAGGCGTATCCGGCACCCCGCAGCCGCAAAACACTAGCTCAGATCGGCGCCCGCCCAAACCTGACCTGTGCTTTCCGCTCCTAAAAGACTCACGCACATCATAAGGCGAGGCTGGCAGTCCTTCTACGCACGCCGTAAGCCAACGGCACAAGTGCAGTACGCCTGCTTGCATGTCAGTGCATGGAGCATATAGTTCGTGCATATGCGCACAAGTCAGCAAGCTGGCACCCCTTACCTCACTTACGTTGCGGCATGACTCTATGTAAATGTAAGCTGCCTTATGACAGCGCTACATCATCACTTGGCAATATGTTGTCGGGATGCCTCGGAATGGCTCTGGCTTTCAGTGTTACATGTGCCGTGGTGCCTCAACCTTCTTCCTCAACTTCAGCAGGCACATGTCACGCAACTCATTCTTTGATTTACTTGAAACCCCTCTGATGTTATTGTGCTTGCACCATGCTTTCAATAGGTCCTTGTTCAGTGTATCAAATTGAGGCATACCAGGGTTGTCCAAGCGCATGAGCCTAATACACTCTGCGTTCAAAGCAGCTTGCCTAGCAGCTTCCTTGTCTAGCAGCATGGGCATTGGCTCAAGAGGCATCGAACCACGGCACTGTGCACCACACGGCTGAGGGGGGTTGCTCATGCGTGCACCACAAGCACATGCCGTCATTGACCACATGAGCTCACCCTCGGTAGTAGCAGGAAAATACATGCTGTGTTGTGCACGAGACCCTTGTACTGTACCCTTGAAGCAGGGAGGCAGGGAGGTGGGAGGGGGCTGCTGCTCCAGGGTCTGGCCATGTAGTGAGCGTGGCGGGGAGGGGGGAGGAGGTGTGGCTGCCGGGGTGGGGAGGGAGGAGGAGGATGTGGAGGGAGGCAGGAGGGGGGGAGGGAGGAGGTGGGGTGAGGTGGGGTGGGGAGGAAGGGAGGAGGTGGGGAGGGAGGAGGGGGGAGGGGGATGTGGCTGCCGGGGTGGGGATGGAGGAGAGGGTTGTTGCTTCTGGTGCACTCTGACGCAATCTCTATGCGCCATGGGGGCAAGCCCTGCACGTTGGCATGCAACTAGCACGCTGCTTTTCAGCACACTAGCGCGGCCAAAGACAACCAGGTAGCGGCCGTGGCACGCATCCTCCCCCACTCGGTGAACCTTCACAAACCCATCCCTATTCTTGGCTGCACACGTGAGTCCACAAACAGCACACAGTCTAGCATCGGGCTCATCCCTGGCTGTTGGACTGCTGAGATAAGGGTGGTAGTATGTCGACGGCATCCTGCGCATAGAAACACATAAACACATGTTTGCTCAACATATTGAGGCGTAGCGTCGTTCATAAGAAATAATAAGAGATGAAAGTCGGGCAGGTGACTGTTGTGTGATACCTCAAGCTATTCATGCCTGTCATGCGTTACGGAAGTGTGCGAGTGAACATCAAACTGGCCTAAACAAGGTGACGTGTATTACAAGTTTACTCACCTCCAAGGCGCTGTTTTCAAGGGCTACTTTCCTAGCTGCACTCCTGATTGGAAGAGCTTTGGGCTGATGTGGGTTTGGGGCTGATCCTCAAAACAGCCAAGCACCTGTGGAGGTCAGCAGATTTGGTTGCATGGGTTGACATTGTATGCAATACGCACTAACAAACAGCACCCCGTGCTTACCTGGGATGTAATCGCGAGTTGCAAGTCCGACGGCAGCATAGGCTGCTCGGCACGGAAATGCCTCCGGCCACCAATTCATCTCTCCTGTTGCGACACGCATATAAACAGATGGATAATTACATTGCGAAGCTAATCAAGTCGTTGAGACAATGCAGTACAATCGACATAAGAGGGCCTAACCTGCTAGCGACACCGTTGTGAGATGTAGAGCCCAACGGTGGAAGAATTACATGCAGCGGATCAAAGACGGTGCCAAAAAGTGAATTGCGGGGCCAATGGCGGGGGTGACCAACAAGCTATGGGCCCTGTTCCCATGTTTATGGAATCCCATGTGCCGGCCGTGTGCAAAAGTGGCTGGCAAAAGGGGAACATGAGTTGCGGCGCGAGAGCGCTGCGCTTCCGGCTACTGCGCTGCGCTTCCGGCTACCGGAAATGAGTGAGTCAGCTCCATGCAACAGCTTGAGACTTTGAGACTTGCTTTGAGACATTGAGACTTGCTGCTGGGGACCACGTGACACGCCGCCCTTTGTAATTTACCAGCATACACGCGACCTTGCTATCACTGGCCACAACAAAAAGAAAGGAACAGCAACAATAAAAGCAGCCCTGAACCAGCCCCTCGTCCCTCACTAGGGCCTTCAATTGAGCCGGACCAGTAGTGGCTACTAGCAGGAATACTAGGGACCACTAGCGGGACTACTCAAATGGTGTTGAGGAGCTGTGTGGAGTATACCCAATGCACATGGACACGGTGCATGAGTGCCTACCACCTACATCATTGCCTGACCCTTGAGGGCTATAGTCTAGAGTCGGCATGACAAACATGCACTAATGTAAGCTGATGACAGCTCAAGTGGGGGGGCACACACTACTGTGTCACAACAGGCTGCTGCTGCTGCTGGGCCTTGGGTGGTTTGTCTCGCACCTGCTTGTAGCCCAGGCCAGGGTACTCCTTGCCCTTGGCTGGTAGAGCTGCCGTTGTGGGAGCAGGCCGAGCCCCAGGCGGAAGCCCCTTCCATAATGCACGCCGGCTTCCACGCCAGAGTCTTCTTCTTCTTCTTCTTCTTCTTTGTTGGTAGAGCCGCCTGCTCTTGCCACTAGCACAACTCCAGCTCCTGCTCTCCCCAATGCGCTGCATGTCCAGCGCTGCATTGCAGTCCCTGTCCAGCCACCTGCCTGGCTGTGGTGCTGGCTTACGCTTGGCAGCCTTGCCCTTGGCCTTGCCTTCGCTCTTGATGGGCTGGGTAGGCTCAGCTGGCTGCTCAACTTTGGTGCGCTTGCTGCGCTTGGCTGGCAGAGGAGTGCTGGGTCCAGGCTCTGAGGCTGCTGGCTGAGTGGCTGCCTGGCTGCTGCATGGGGGTTGTGGGGGCTTGCGCGGGGCCACTACTGGGCACAGCATCAGGCCCCGCACTGGCTGGTCATGCTGCTGGCTCCAGGCTGGACAAAGGAGGCGTTGTTTCACCTGCCCTGCTGGGCCTTTCCAGCCTGCAGGCCTGGTGGGCTGCTCATGGTCCAGCTCCTCCTCACAGGGCTGCTGGCCATACACTGCTGAGCTGACCCGGGTGGTGCGGTGCTCATCCACAAGCACCACCCTGCCCCGCCGCTGGCATGCGCCCCTGGGCTTTCACAACACCTTGCAGCAGGCCCGCAGCACCGCATCAGCACCCCACCCTCCTCGGGAGCCAATGCCAGCTGCGCCAAAGATCACCACCATCTGCTTGGCACACCCATGACGCTGCATGGACAACCCCGCCTACTCCTACTTCAGCTGCAGCCATGCACACAAGACACACACATGGTGGCTGACATAGTGGCACACGGTCAGGCATGGCACAATCAACTACTCTTCATGCTCACTTCATGCCCAATACACCACCTCTCAGTTCCTTACCCTCCCACCCACCCAACCTCACCTTCTTGCTGAATTGCTCCAGCGCCTGGACCTGGGCTCCGTACAGCCGCAGCCGCTGTTGTGCCCACTTGGGGTCCATGTACACCTCCCACACCGCGTCCCAGCTGGCCAGGGTGACGGTGATGTGCTTCAGGTTGGCCTCCAGGGAGGTGCCGGCTGAGCTGGCTGCTGCCAGGTGCTTGAGGTGTGGCTGGATTGGTGCTAGCCAACGCTGGGTGGTGCGGCGAGCATTGTTCAGGCCACTGGCCTGCTTCACCTGGCCCTTGGTCAGCTTTCACCGGCGGAGCTGGTCTGCAACCCTGCCCAGGACCCCCCTCCCCTTCCCCCAGCCCAGAAGCCACCCCCTCCCCCTGCCCAGGACCAGCCCCCCCTTGCTGCACCTGACCCAGTCCCACCACCTCAGGCCCCCGCATGGGGCAGGTGGCTGGACCGGGACACCAACCCCTGCCTCAACTTCCAACGCATCGGGGACAGCATGCAGCGCCCCCTAGGGCTATACCGCTATGAGGACTTGGAGGCTCCCCCCCATTGGCAAGGAGTACCAGCAGGGCTACAAGCGGGTCAATGACCGGCTGCCCAAGGGCAAGCAGAGGTTGCACCGGGCTGCTGAGCACCGGCGGGGCATTGATGGCCGGGCCCGCAACAATGCATAGTAGTTTGAGCAGGCTGTTAGTCAGGTGTCCCCAACATGGGGTTGGTAATCTTCATGCAAATACTCTTTCAATACTGAACCGTTTTCGATAGCGTTTATCACGTTGGCAGCTGCGAATTATTGCGCATCTACTGGCAAGCGGCGCGTTACCTCTTGCCAGTGAGGCCATGCCGGCGCAAGCGAGCGCGGATACACCTCAGCTGCTCACCATCGATTGCATTAGTGCTGTGTAGCGGCTTCAGTGATTGAACTGCGCCTGCTATCGAGCAGGAAGTACAATCAATGTTCAGCCCGCCAAGCTCGCACCGCGAGCCTCTTATTTGTGCAGGCTGCGTCGGAGTGCCATCGTTGGGCAAGAAATAACTCGGCAATGCAGCGAAGTGCGAATGGTCACCCCGGCCATTGGCCATGCCAATCCGTGACAGGCGCGACGCTCACACCACGCGCTAGTGAAGGGTAGCTGAGGCTATCGCGGTAACTCACGCGCGCTAAAACTCGCGTTTCAGACTGAAGCCTTGTCCCAGTACACCGCCCGCCACCAGGTCGAAAATTGAGATAGCGCTAACAAGCAGCGACCCACCTACAAGAGCAGGGTGGCGAGGCGCTCCGTGGCGTCCGTAGCAAAGTTCGCACCATGGAGGCAGCCTCGCAGTACTGCGGAGTAGGCTATCGCAGTGCGCCATGCTACCGAGCCATGTCATAACACCACGAGACTGAGTCACGCCACGCTTAGCTGAAGTTGTGCAAGTTGGGTGCATGGCACTGTTAATTTTTTGGCTCTTGGCTCAATCGGCTCAATTGGCCCACCCTGCTCTTGTAGGTGGGTCGCTGCTTGTTAGCGCTATCTCAATTTTCGACCTGGTGGCGGGCGGTGTACTGGGACAAGGCTTCAGTCTGAAACGCGAATTTTAGCGCGCGTGAGTTACCGCGATAGCCTCAGCTACCCTTCACTAGCGCGTGGTGTGAGCGTCGCGCCTGTCACGGATTGGCATGGCCAATGGCCGGGGTGACCGAATGGATAGAGGTCTCTCTAGGCAGCCACACTAAAAAAGGGACCCCCTTGCACAAACTGGCATGTGGTGAGCTGATCACTCTGAATTATTAGAATTTCGAGTTATTACTTTGTTCCTAACGCAACGACACAGCTGTTGGAGAAAAAAGCACGGCAATCCATCAACCAGGGCCGCCTCCTCACCCTTTGGCGTGACCCGACTCTGCCTTGCAGGATTTTCTAGCCCCCTTGCAGGACCTGCCCCGTTGCAGCCCCACCACCTCCCAGCCCCCGCAGAAGCCTCCCACCCCCTCCCGCCCCCTCCCAGCCCCCTTACTGCCCCGCCACCCCTTCCCAACCTCTCCCAGCCCCTCCCAGCCCCCTCACTGCCCTCCCCCCCCCGCCCCCCCCTCCCCCCACCCCCAGCCCCTTCCACCTCCTTCCAGCCCCTCCCACACCCTCCCACCCCGCCACCCCTCCCACCCCCGCCACCCCCTCCCACCCCCTCCCACCATTTCCCACCCCCTCCCACCCCCTCTCAATCCCGCCACCCCCACCCCACCCCCTGGCCCTAGCAAGTCATTGCAAGACGCAAACCCATGGTCCGCAGCCGGCAGTGTGCTCATCTTGCCGCACTTGTGAAGTCACCAAGGGCTGCTTATCTGCACAGTCCTAATGGCTTGAAAGCCGCAGCAAGGAGGGCTGAAGCTATTGCTTTGGAGGTGCACGCCACAAATGAGTTGCTGATGACTGAGACCGAGTGGCAGCATGCCCATGAGGAGGTCCTCAATGCTATAGTGCATGACCTTGAGGAGAAGCTCGAGCACCTGCAGGCAGGGCAACGGCAGCTGAGGTTGGAGAATGAGGCACTTGAGGCATGGATTAGGCAACATCAGCTGGCTATGACACTCCGCCCCCCCCTCCTGTTGCCCCCCCCTGGCAGCAGCTGGCAGCTGGTGCTGGCGCCGCCCCTGGGCTGCCCCCCCCTCCTGTTGCCCCCCCCTGGCAGCAGCTGGCAGCTGGTGCAGGTGCTCCCCCTGAGCTGCTCACATCTCCAGCCGAGCAGCAAGGGGCCACATCGCAGCTGGACACGAGCCCTACACGCAAGCGGAGGGCGGGCGTGAGAGATGGGACCCAACCTGCTGAGCAAGGTAACAGAGCAATAGCCTCCACACCTTGTAGGGTTGTGTAGAGTGGCCAAGTCATCAGTACTGCTCACGAAGGGGTCAAGCATCGCAGCAAGCTTGTATATTTCCGAGCATGGGTGAAGGGGCGTTGTTGGATCGGTTTGGCATGCCATGTGAATCGTTTTGACTGCGCGACTGTGCCTCACTGTGCGCAGGTGCTCCTGGGCCACGTCGGTCACGTCGATCGGTCGCGGCGAGGCCCGCATGAACAAAATTGGCATGAATTTGAATGTCAAGATTTGAGCCGCCATAGCACTCATCACACTGCACTATATTTAATGTTACAAGCTGCACCGCATAGCTGACAGAGTCCTCTATCCAGTGATGTGCGTAGCATAAATAGAAACCACTGGGCTGAGACGCGGCGTCGTTTTGATTACCAGGGGTCGGTTTTCTGTTAGTTGGGGACACCTGACTGTTAGCCTTATAAAGCATCGAGCTGTTAAGTTTGATGAGGTGCCCAGTGGCTTAGGGGGAAAGAGTGCCATCGGAGTGGGGTTGGCAGTCATCAAGGGTGCGACTCAGGATGTCCCAACATGGGGTTGGTAATCTTCATGCAAGTACTCGCTACAAAGTGCACCGACTTCGGTAGCGTTTGTTGCATTGGCACCTGCGAACTACTCCGCATCTACTGGCAAGCGGCGCGTTAATCCTTGCATCAGAGTCCATGCCGGCGCAAGCGATCGCGGACACACCTCAGCTGCTCATTACCGATTGTTCTAGTGGTGAGTAGTGGCACCAATGAGGGAACTCCGCCTGGCATCCAGCCGGAAGTACAATCACATTTCAGCCCGCCTTGCTCGCTCCGCGAGCCTCTTGTTGGTGCAGGCGGTGTTGTAGGGCTATCGCTGGGCATGTTATGTATCGACATTGCTGCAAACGCGGGAAATGTGCGTATCTCTCTCGCCAGTCACACAAGAAAAGTGACCCTCATCCACAAAACGGCATGTTGTGAGCTGACTACTGTGACTTTCCAGACTTTCGATACATAACTCTGTTCCTTACTCAACGTCACAACTGATGGAGAAGAAAGCATGACAATCAGGCCTGCTTGAAATGACATTGGCGTGACCCGACTTTGCCTTGCAGGAATGATTAGCCCATCCGCACTGCCCCTTGCAGCCCCCCCCCCTCCCCAGCCCAGCATCGCCTTCTTACCTCCTCTCACCCACTCTCAACCCCAGCCCGGCCCTCCAACCCCCCCTCCCACCCCCTCTCATCCCCTCCCAGCCCCGTCACTGCCATCCCACCCCCACTACCCCTTCCCAACCTCAGCCCCGCACTCCACCCCCTCCCAGCCCCCCCCTTGCCCTCCCACCCCCGCTACCCCCTCCCAACCCCAACCGCACCCAACCCCCCTGGCAGCAGCAGGCAGCTGGTGTTGGTGCCGCACCTGACCTGCCCCCCCCTCCTGCTGCACCCCCCTGGCAGCAGCAGGCAGCTGGTGTTGGTGCCTCACCTGACCTGCCCCCCCCTCCTGCTGCACCCCCCTGGCAGCAGCAGGCAGCTGGTGCTGGTGCCGCACCTGACCTGCCCCCCCCTCCTGCTGCACCCCCCTGGCAGCAGCAGGCAGCTGGTGTTGGTGCCTCACCTGACCTGCCCCCCCCTCCTGCTGCACCCCCCTGGCAGCAGCAGGCAGCTGGTGTTGGTGCCTCACCTGACCTGCCCCCCCCTCCTGCTGCACCCCCCTGGCAGCAGCAGGCAGCTGGTGCTGGTGCCGCCCCTGACCTGCCCACCCCTCCAGCTGCACCCCCCTGGCAGCAGCAGGCAGCTGGTGCTGGTGCTTCCCCTGGGCTGCCCACCCCTCCAGCTGAGCAGCAGGGGGTCAGGGCGGAGCTGGACACAAGCTCGACACGCAAGCGGAGGGCGGGCGGGAGGGATCGGACCCAACATGTCGAGCAAGGTAACGTAGCAATGGCCTACACACCTTGTGAGGCATTGCAGAGTGGCCACGCCAACAGTACTGCTCACGAAGGGGTCAAGCATCGCAGCAGCCTTGCATATTTCCGAGCATGGGTGGAGGGGCGTCGTTACATCGGTTTGGCGTGCCATGTGCATTGTTTTGACTGCGGCGACTGTTCCTGACTGTTTGCAGAGGCTACTGGGCCACGTCGGTCGCGGCGGTCGGTCGCGGCGAGGCCCGCATGAGCAAAACTGGCATGAATTTGAATGTGAAGATTTGAGCCGCCATAGCACTCGGCACACTGCACAATATTTAATGTTACAAGCTGCACCGCATAGCTGACAGAGTCCTCTATCCAGTGATGTGCGTAGCATAAATAGAAACCACTGGGCTGAGACGCGGCGTCGTTTTGATTACCAGGGGTCGGTTTCCTATCATTTCCTGCCATTTTTTGTTAGTTGGGGTCGCCTGAGTGCGACCGAGGATGCTTCAACCTGATTGTAGTAGCTGAGTGAGATTACCCACGGGCTAACATGTTGTTCCTTGTTGGACAAGTTTTGTTGGTCTGAAGGATGGTGGGTGCAGTGAAGTGAAGAACCCGAAGTCTTGAGCAGAAAACCCTATCTAGGGGAGGTGGGCTAGGGTTACCCCAACAGAGCGCCCAGGCACCCCGGCTGACGCCAATCACCCCAAACAGGGTAAGTGGGACCAGGCTGCGTTATTCAAACACTCAGGTAGGAGGGCAGGGCAGTCAGTAGTTACCATCCATCTTTGATGAGTGTCTGCACAGTCACAGTCTTCCCTCACACAGACGAACACAACTCATTCAACATGGAACAACTTGTTTGACTGTGGGTAACCTCGCTCAGCTACTCCAATCAAGTTGTAGCATCCTCGGTCACACCCTTGATGACTGCCAACCCCACTCCGATGGCACGTTCCCCCTAGACCACTGAGCACCCCATCAAAACCAACAGCTTAATGCTTAAAAGGCTTACAACCTGCTCGAAACAGGCAAACAACCAACCCTAGAGTTCGCCATGGCACTTGAGCTGGGGTAGTGAGAGCAATAGAGCTCCATTTGGCGTCTTGATGGAAGTTTGGTTAATCGCTCCGTCTATCCACACACTTGGCATGGACGCCTCTCATCTACACTGTGACAGGGTTGTAGCCTAGAAGTGGCATGACAAACATGCATTGATGCAAGCTGATGACATCTCAAAGGGGGGCACGCTACTGTCTTGGTTTCGCTTGCTGCGCTTGGCTGGCAGAGGAGTGCTGGGTGCAGGCTCTGAGGCTGCTGGCTGTGTGGCTGCCTGGCTGCTGCATGGGGCCTGTGGCATGGGTGCTGGTTTGGCTGCTTGGCAGCGCTGACTGGTTCTGTTAGCCTGCAGGGCTCCAGGACAGCAGCAGCAGCCAGTGGAGAATAGAGGAGACAACGACCTCTGAGGCGTTGACCCGACTAAGGGGGGAGGTGAGCACCAGGGATGGCCCTGGGATCAAATCCCACCGGGACACAGGGTGATAGAATGAGTGGTTTGCCAGGCTGAGATGGCATTGCCTTGCCAAAAGCAGGGGTGGGAGCTCAGTGGCGGCAGGGACGAGGCATTTGGTGGGTGGGTGGTGGGGCGAATGGCATGCCAGGCTGCTTGCCACACCCCGCAGCCATGCTGCAGCCAGCATGCTGCCTGGTGTTCCATAGCGCGGTCACAGCTGGCTGCCTCCCCGCCCTGCCTGCCCGCATGAGGGCGGCGTCAAAACATGTTGTCGCCACCTGGCCCTGCATGGGCTGGCGGGAAGCGCATGAGCCCCATGACGTCATTCTGGCTGCTGCTGCACCCCAGCCGCACCCCTGCCCCCTCTCTCTGCCCTGACCCTGACTTCACCAAGCTAGGCAAAACCGTAGCTTTGGCCCCATCACTCTTTGCATGGGCTACTAGGCTGGGCGCTTCCATGGCCGAGGGGGAGGGGGGCCCCAGGTGGGCCCGGGCCGGGGCCTGATGGCCAGGCAGGGCCTTGTGGGGGTCCTGTGGCAGCGTCATGTTTGCAGCATCTGCCATGCGCTGCGCCGGCGCCGGGATTAGAGCCCAGGTCTGCGCGCCAGCTGTCGCCGGTGTGGTGTGATGCTGCTGTCCCGCCAGGGGGGTGTGAATAAAAGTGTGACCGGGATGGGATGGGGCGATGGTTGCAGCAGGGATGACACAGGTGGCAGGGGGCGGGAGGGGGGCGGGCACCACCAGGGGCAGCTTGGGGCACTTGCCGTCGCTGCTGTCGGGGATGGGTGAGGGTGGCCGTCGATGGGCCATGGTGGATAGCTGGCGGGGGTCCCTGGAAGGGGCTGGTGAGTTAGGGGGGTGGGGTGCCAGCAAGGCCGGGGCGGGATTGGGACTGCTGGGGCGCGGGGGGGCAGCCTTGTGCTTGGGACTGCTGCTAGGAGGTGGGGAGGGGGAGCTTGGCTTATTGCTTGGCTCTACAGCAGCAGCAAGGCAGCATGGCAGCATCGCAGCAGCAGCAGCAGCAGCACCAGCTGTAAGCAAGCATGAACCTCCTCCTCCACGTCTTCCCTTTGTTCCTAGCTTAGTGACCTAGCCAACAAGCTATCCACCTGCTGCCCCAACCCCCCCTCACCTGGCCCAGCAGCAGGCACGTTGGCCACCACCACCCCTGCCGCCTGTTCAGCTGGGGCCCCACCAGCCACCGCGTGGGCAGCAGCAGCAGGCGGTGGGGGGCCGGGGGAGTCAGGCTGGCCAGGCCGCCTGGCCCCTGCCCACAGCCTGGCCTCAGCCCCTGCTGCACAGGCCAGCAGGCTGACCCCCAGCTCCGCCTGCGTCAGGGTCAGCTGGTCTGCCCCCCCAGACCCTGCTGCCGCCCCCCCGCCTGCCCCACCCTGCCCGCTGCCTAGGCCCCCTTGCTGGTCTGCCGGCTGCTTGGCTGCCTCGACGCTGCCACCGCTGCTGCTCAGGGGAGGGTCCTGGTCTGCAACCCACACATTGCACCCCCCTGGCCCTAAGGCATCGGCTGCTGCTGCCCCCCCAGCGGGGGAGGGGCCACCAGCACCCAGGGGGGCCGCCCAGCCCCCTGCACCAGGCCCTGACCAGGGGTCAGGCCCAGCTCCAGGCACAGGGGTCAGCACAACCGGCAGGGCTCCAGGACCCCCCCCACCGGAGGGCCCTGCACCCGCCCAAGGCTGAGGACCGGTGGGTGAGATGGGGTGCGACCCTGCCCCCCGCGCCTGGGCACCACCCTCCCTGGCTCCTGGGCTGCTGACCCCCTGCTGCCCAGGCCCTGGTCCCTGCCCTGGTGGCTGCTGCCCGGCGCCTACTGCTGGCTGAGGGGCTGAGGGAGGGCTGGGTGAGGAGGGCACTGGGCTGGCAGGTGAGGTGCGTCCAGGACCTGGCTCCTGCGAGGTGTGAGGAGGAGGAGGAGGAGGAGGAGGAGGAGGACAAGGGCCAGGGCCAGGGCCATGAGGGCCAAGTGGTGCAAGGGGTGCTGACTGGCCAGCATCAGGGACAGGGGTAGGGCAGGAGCCGAACACAATTGCGCCTTGGCTGTGCTGCTGCTGCTACTGCTATTTCTGAATAAAGGATGAGTGATGTGGTGTGATTTGAAGGTGGGTTAGTTGGCCAGAAGCTGCCACCCACACCCACACCCACGCCCGCCCCTCCCCCGCACGCCCCCACCCATGGCCATAACTGCTTGGGCTGACTTGTGACTACAACCCCACCCTCCAAGTCCATGCTTGTCACCTTCACTGTTACCTGCCTCCCAAGACCTGCCCCCCCTCCCCCTATAGCAGTGCCCTACACTCTCCATTGCCCCTCCCGCTTCCCACCCCTTCACCCTCCATCAGCCCCTCCATCTCTTGCACCTGCAACAGCATTGCTCAACCGCATGACAACGGCCAACACCCACCACTGGCTTGGCGGGCAGAGTGACCCAGGTACCATCCAAGCGCTGCATGGCCAGCCCGGGCTGTAGGCCTCCTGCATGCACTTGCCCTGCTCCTGGCAGCCGCCCTGCGCTCGCCTCCCCCCCGGCCCCAAGCTGCTGCTGCTGCTGCTGCTGCCGCCGCCGCCCTCGAGTTGCATTGGGCATGGTGTTGCCCCCCAGCCCCTCACGCCCGGTCACAGGTTCCGCAAGCAGGATCACCTGGCGCGGGTCGGGGATGGGCAGCTTCCTGGCAGCTGCTGTCTGAGGGGGCCGCCACCCGCTGTCTGGCAGCGGGAGGGAGGAGGGTGAGAAGCTTTGACCACCCCCTCGCTCCCCCTTCACCACATCAGCACCACCTGCCCCCACACGTGGGCCCAGGCGGGGAGTGGGGCGCTCCCCTCCCTGTGGCCCCCCCTGCTGCTGCTGCTGGCCCACGCGGAGTGGCCGGGGAGGTGAGGGCACAGGGCTGGTTGTGAGGGCTGGTGTTGTGACGCTGCTGCCCCCGGGGCTGTGGCGCAGGGAGGTGGGTCGAGGGGAATCCACGCCTAGAGGCAGCCGTCCTCCCTTCCCTAGCTGGGCAAAGTCAGGGTCCAGCTCGAGCTCCTTGGCAAGGTCGAGGCTGAGCTGGAACCAGGAAGCAGGGGCGCCGTCTGGCTGCAGCCCACCCTGCTGTTGCGGTGTTGCTGTTGCGGTGTCGGCTTCGCAGGAAGCTGGGCGGAAGCTGAGCAGCGCTCCGTCGACGCTCCCGGAATGCCGGTTGCGACGCGGCGGCCGGTGCAACGCGGGTTTGAGGTCAAGCTGGGGTGCGGGTGGGTCCGTCGGGCCATCCAACGCGAGCGCAGAGGCAGAGGGCAGCAGGTCCATTTGGCCTTGGGCAGCGGAAAACGAGATGACGGGCGCCAATTGGCGAGGCGCCTCCGGCCTCTTGTTAACCAACTGCCTGTCGACAAAAGCGAGCATCGGCAGGAGGAGGAGGGGTAGGGTTGCCAGACCCCTCTCTTCTGATCTACTGCTGAAACCGCCCCGCCCACCCTCCCATTTACAGCCCCTCGCCCCCGCCCCTTCCTTCCCGCCCCCACTCCTCACCTCTCTTCGACTCCCACCCCCATCCCACCCCTCCCCTACCTCCTGTCTCCCCTCCTCCACTTACCGAGGACTTAGTGAGGAGCGTGGGGAGCCTGGAGAGCTGGCAGCTTCAAAATCAGCCACACTGTCTGCACTGAACAGGCTGCTGCTGCGGCTGCCGGGGCTGCTGCGCGGCTCAGCTGGGATGTCTATGAGGGGCGTGGGTGCAGGTTGGATGAGGGGTGTAGGGCAGATGTCTGGCTTGGCAGGTGGTGGTGGTGGGTGGGCAGGGCTGGGGTGAGGGGCTACGGGTGTAGCCAACGCCGCTGGGGCAGCTGGCTTTGCCCCTGACCCCCTCCCCTGCAGTGCTGCTGACATTGTCGGCCCCACACCCACTGCCACATTGGACTTCGCTGCTACTTGTGCAGATGCAGGTGCGGGTGCCTCTAGGGGTGCTAGGGAGGGAGAGGCTACAGATGACTGGTCAAGGGCCGAGGTCAGGCTCAGGGACACTATTGCGGACATAGTGGATGTCGAGGCTGGTCGAGGGGTAGGGCTACTTTGAGGGGCGGTGGCTTTGACGGGGTGCTGTGAGTGGCGGGGGGTCAACGGGGCGCCTGCAGGCGGATGAGGGCCTGGGGGGCCTGCAGATGGCTGGGGGGCAGTCACGGGCTTGGTTTGCTCAGCTGCCACCGATGCAGATGACGGGGCGACCCTGGCCAGGGTTCCTGGTGCTGTTGTGGTGGCGGGCACCACTACGGCTGCTGATGTCTTCGGGCCACATGGCGCTTTTGTTGCCACAGTTTTAGAAGCTGCTTGAGCAGACGCTAGTGGCTCTGCAGATCCTGAACCTGCCTGGTGGTGAGGAGCAGGGGTTGCTGCTGGCGCTGGTGCAGGAGTACCTGCTTTCCCTTTCTTCTCCGTGGCTGGGGGTGTAAGGGGCTCGACTGGCTTTGGCTGTTGGGCAGTTGTTTCTGTGTCTATTTTGGGTCTTGTGAACTGGGGCGATGCGGCTGTGCTACTGGCACTCCCGTGCTGCATGGCTGAGACAAAGCTATGGAATTAGTGATGCACAGGCGCGACAGGATGCTGCTCCACTGAAGCGACCGCGCACATGCACGCTGCATCCCCATCGCAGGCTGCAGAAGACATGTCTGCCTCACATGCGCTCTACCTTACAATAGAGACCCACAAGTCACCCTCTGCGAGCCTCTTGCGACACCTGGCTGGGCCCTAGGCATCGCAACATGAAACCCCATCATCGGGGTGAAAGGGAGTTACTACCACGCGTCTCGTCATGTTGCGGCCTAATAAGAAGTAGATGGCACGTTCATGAATCATGGCATGGGTTGACGTGTGGATTTGTAGGAGGTGGACATCAGGGTACGCCCATTAGAATTCTAGGTGGCTCGGATTCTCAGGAAAAAAGCTGGAATCCTAGGCTAGAGGGATATATTAGAAAAAGGGGATCATATAGAATTATAGGCCAGAAAACCTAGAATCTTAGGTTGGCCGGTCGCTCCCTAGTGAACATATTGCAGAAGAAGAACGGAATCACTCAGTCGTGCCTTGCATGCTGATGTTGCTTCTCCTTGATGTTACAGGCTTCAATTCTCACACCCAGCCTGCTCAGAGTACGCTTATCAGTGATTGCTGGATATGCAGCCTCACAGCTGCTCAACTCTATCTTCGTCCTGCTCCTTTTATTCAAGGTAGCTTAGGACACAAGTTAGGTGCGCCACGCCCTCGCATCAACTTCATTAACGCAGCAAAGCATTGAAGTTGTCGGCTTCGGCCACCACTCCCAGCCACTGTTCGACATGAACCCCACCTGGCTTGCATCCCCATGGCTGCAGCTCGAATTACGTGGCAAGCGTCATGGGCCCTCATCTTTGTCTTCCTTATGGCAGCTTCTTTGCTGGTTGTGGCCCTAATATGTTGCTACACATGGTGCTGTACGCGGTGCGTGGCTGGCTGACAAAACGCTAGACCATCTTGCCAAATAGGCTGTAGGCATTGCAGCGCTCAATCAGGACTTGGACCGTCTCGCCACGCAGCTGAAGCCCTTCACCGGGGAAGTACACCAACTTGTTGTGACGGATGCGCCCACAAGCCTGCGCATCCACAGGCCCGGCAGCGGAAGAAACACAGTATTAGCATACTAGAAGTAGCAGAGGAAGGAAACTATTCTGGCAGGGCTGACGTGCAATTATGGAGGAGCTGCCGCCTGGGGCGCGGCCTGCTCCCTCCACTGCATTAGCAACCAGGCTACTCAGCTGCTCGGACTGGTGCAGCTGGCTCCATGTCGTGGTTACTATGGCTGCTGTTGACTTGGCTCAGACCATGACATAGGCCTTGTGCTTATGGGTATGTTGTCTGTGGTCCACGGTCTATGGTTCAGCTGTCTCTTGTACTACTCATTGTCAGACTGCGTCATGTGTTGTGCATTGGGCTGTGCTCCTGACCCTGACCCGCTATTCCTCCTGGTCGCCGTCGTCCTTGCTTGCCCAGCCCTCCACTGCTTTCCTCCTCCTCACCTGCGAGGGGTCCTTTGGGTTGACCCCCTCCACCAGGACCTCCATGACGCGGCCTTGGAAGCGTTGGGAGCGCTCCGTGGCCACCTCTGCCACCACAGCATTGAGCCTGCGACAGGGCGGCAGGCGGACACCCTCTCGTGGCCAAAACCCAGCCAGTTGGTCAGTTAGTCACAAGGCCACAGGCTTGGGCTACTGCAGGACAACTACCGGACACTTTGATACGTCCAGAATAGGCATCTATATAATACCTATTAATCTCTTTCATAGGCATCCAAGGCTAGGCATAACTTGAATAAGCATCCAAGAATAGGCCAAACTATGGCAGCAAAGACTTGTCGGGATCTTGGCACCTGCTGGTGTGCCCATTAAGCATGGCTAGGCACCTCTAGCGGACAGCGCATGTGCACGCCACGATGTCAACCAAATGATGTCACAGCCAAGGTGGTGCGTGAGCAGGCGGTGCACGATGGGGCACCTGCTGCAGCTATCGGAGGCATTGCAGCTCAAGCTGCCCATGGAAGCTGCACATGCATGAACCACCAAACCACGCAGGACGGCTGGCCAGCTTAGTATTACATTGGCCAATTAACATATGTCAGGCGCTCATCAGAGCCACTGACCTCACCCAACCCCCCTTGTGATCACTCCTGCCCCCTACCTCCCTGTCCCTGCCCCACTTTCCCTGCCCCGGCCCCTACCGCCCTGACACCTGCCACCACCCCTGCCTTGCTTCATACTGCCATGACTGCCATGACTGCCTCCCTTCCCACCATCCCCTATGCACACACCTGCCCCCCTGCCCAGTGTTGTGCACCCATTCCCCTGCCCCCAGCCCCTTTCCCCTGCCTCTCCCCCTACCACCCCCCCTGCCCCCCCAGCCCCTCTCCCTGCCCACCTGTTGAGGCGGTCTGCCTTAATGAGGTCGGCCACCTGGTTGTCCCAGGCGCCTGCTGGCGTGTTTGGGCGGGGCGAGTACGCCGCAGTGTTGACCCGGTCGAACCCAATGTCCCGCACCAGGGCCTCAGTCCGCAGGTACTGCTCCTCAGTCTCCCCTGCTCAGCAGGCCGCCACACACACACTCTTCAAAGGGATGGCCACATTGAACCCAACCCCCCTACCCTTGGGGGTAGCTCACATCCTGCTCAGCAGCCCCCCACAACCAGCCCCCCACAACAGCCTTCAGGGGGTGGCCAGCTCGCTTCCACCCCCCTAACCTCATCGCAACGGCCGCTGCCCTGTCCCTGAACTGTCTAGCGCTTACCCCCAGAGGTCCACACATATGGCATAGGAGCTGATATGTGGGGTGGTGGGTGTGTATGGGTATCTGGCTATGGTAAGGTTGTGGGTATGGTTATGAATAAGGTCATGTGTATGTGTATGTGGGTCATATGTGGGGTGGTGGGTGTGTATGGGTATGGCTGATGAGATTATAGCCTTTTTCATGTATCCTGGCAGCCACTAACAGCAACGGCCCAGTACGCTTGAGCAGCCCCTCATGCAGCACTGCAGCCCAGCCGCTCTGCCTAGAGCCTGGTGACAGAGTGCTCCAGGGCAGAGGCAGCTGAGCCACCCATGTCACAGGCCTTGCACCAGCATTCGACTCTTTCCAGCTAATGTCCCTCTGCTCAACTGACCTGGGAACCCGACAATGGCATCTCCGCTGATGGACGCATCGGGCATGTAGCGCCGGATGTTGTCAATGATGGCACGGTATCTACAGTGAGCCACAGCCAGAGGCCGGGAGGTCAGGATGGAGGTGAGGGGCAGGAGCTGGCTGGAAGCCGGGCAATGGACGCACAACTGCACAGCCAAGGGCCAAGTCCTTCACCCAGGGCTCCAGAGCACTTTACACGCAGACACCATCACCCGTCCCATACATTCTGCCAACATCAGCACTTTCTTCACTTGACCAGCACGTGGCATGGTGATGTAACACAGCAAATAACACAGCAAATAGCCAGGCGGCAGCAAGCTGCATATTTTCAAGCCTGGCTTGATTGCCCTCAGCAACCACCCTCCACCAGGCTGCTTGGCTGCAGGGCACACACAGTGAGGCACGCCATTCTGCAGCGCACACAGCATCTATGTAGTCTGAAGTCACCATGACTGCCCTCCTGTGGCTAAGCTGTGTCACTGCAGACTGTACGCCAGCACATGAGTTGCCTTGCCCACCTTTGCAGGCAGCTAGTGCAGGTGCAGGCAGGGGCCTGCTTCCTTGGTGTTAGGCCACGCCTGCCCTACCCTACCCTGCCCTGCCCTACCATGCCCTGCGCCGCGCTGCCCTGCCCTCACCCGATGACCCACTGTGCTGTTGTGCTGACATTGGCCAGACCTGGAGCAGTAGTGTGCTGTACCTTTCATGTGAGTAGCCCCGCTTCATTTCTCTGAGGATGTCATTGTCACCACTCTGGAAGGGGATGTGGAAGAACTCACACAGCTTGGGCAGCTCCGCACAGGCTTGCACCAGCCGGTCTGCAGCCAGGACCAGGTGCACCTCCAGCTGTTGCGCCACGCTCCTCAGACACATTCGTCCCCCACTGCTGCTGCCCCTTTGGCCTATGACCCATATGACCTATGGCCCATAGCCTGATTGGCCTATTGCTTTAACCTATCACCTTCCCATTGCCTGCTAGGTCCAGCCAAACTGGTGGGCGGTTCCAAAGCTTCACTGCCGTTACCACTGCAACTTTTCCACATCCACCCTTGCCACCACGTTGCCACCCTTGCTACTGCTATCACCACTGCCACTTGCATCAGGTGCACAGGAGCGTGAGCAAGTGCAGCGTCCAGCAGTGCCAGACCTGTGAAGTATCTAGGGTGACTGGTGGCAAAGCGGATGCGCTGGATGCCTGGCACGTCGTGGACGTAGCGCAACAGGTCAGTGAAGGTCCAGGCGCGCCGCCCGCTAGCATCATCTGCCATACCGGGGAGGTCGCGACCGTATGCGTCAATGTTCTGCCCCAGCAGCGTTACCTGCACACGGGACCACCCTGGCTGTGGCAAGACTGCCATGCATACCATATTGATGTGTTCGTGGTATTACAGAATACATTGCATGTGCCAAGGCTTCCATGCATGTGCCATGATTGCCATGCAGTTGCCAATATTGCCACGCATGTGCCATGATTGCCATGCATATACCATGAGGGCATGGGGTAGGCACAACCAGACCCTACAGAATGACACTCAAACAAGGGCTAGCTTTTCATGATGTGGGAGGGGTTCACCATCGCAGCATACTGCTTGCCTAAACTGCGTTACAGGCAGGGCTACAGCATTTAGCGATCGTGATGTTATCTGCACTCTGAGTTGTGTTCACAAAACCATGCAGCGCAGCAGGCAGAGGTGCACATAGCAAGCCAAGCTCAGGGTACTTGCTAGAGGGGCGGGGCGAGGCCCAGTGCAGGTGGGCTTGCAACACTCTCACACTGGAGACATAGCCCCAGGCGTTGCCCCGGCTACCCGTACACCTGCTGAGCTGATCAGGCCAGTGCGGAGCAGCACCCAGCACACCACCCCTGTGACTCACCTCTTTGTAGCCCGCCTCCCCCAAAGCCAGCATCTCACGCTTGATGTCGGCTGCGGCTCGGCTCTGCTCCTGGCCCCTGCGTCACGCAGGCAGCAGCCCAGGCCACTCAGAGCCCCAGCACGCTAAGCACACCATCACGCCTGGAGCTGGGTGTCCCTCAGACCCCACTGCCAGACCTGACCCTGGTTGTACTCTCCATCTTTTGTCACAGATGCCTGGGTTAATGAGAGTCCGGATGGCTAGCAATGGCTCGCCCCTCTGCCAGCGCAGGCTAACGGCTGACGGCTTAAGCGGTGTAAGCGGTGTAAGCCACCTATCTATCTATCTGCCAGCGCAGGCATCTGGCCTGGTCTCACCGTGTGTAGGGGACCACGCAGTAGGTGCACTTTTCATTGCAACCATATATGACGTTGACCCAGGCCGTAAGGTCACTCTCTCGCCGCGGCACCGTGATGTCCTCCAGCACACTCACGGCCTCAGTGGCCAGAACCTGCAACCGCGACATGACATGACAGGCCGGGCAGTGTGGCAGGCAGGCAGGCAGGCAGGCAGGCAGGCAGGCAGGCAGGCAGGCAGGCAGGCAGGCAGGCAGGCAGGCAGGCAGGCAGGCAGGCGGCAACTTGGCGAGCAGGCAATGGGCAGGCAGGCCACAGACATGCAAGCAACAGATAGGCAGGGGCTGAGGGACAGGGGGTAAAAAAGGGCTAGTTCCAGAGCGCTTTGTGTGCTAGACCCTCTCGCTAGCCTGAGCGCGACCCAGGGGGTGCTGGGAGCGTGAGCTCCTGAGAGCACCCCCTCCCTGCCTGCCCCCTATTTTCTGCCCAGCTGGTTGCTGCCTAGCTGCTGACCTGGCTGGACTCAGCTCGCTCAAGCAACTCCAATATGCGGTTTGCATATTGCGGACCTGTGGTGCAAGCAGGACCCAGGCAGACGAGGCACAGCAGCCACATCACCAACGCCAGGCAGGTCTGGCTATTCAGGCACTATTCAGGCACATGAGTAGCTTAAAGCTGAAAGCACCAGTATGGGCCCCTTTTCAAGACAATGCTGTTTCAGACAATGCTGCTGGGCTGCAGACATGCCCAAAGGACTGAAAGAGAGGGAGTGAGGGAGATATTGTGGCAGACACATCTGCTACACAATTCAGACCAGGCCTGGCAGGCATGCCAGCACACCCTAGTAGCCTGACGACCCCGCGGAGCACTGCCGCCAGGCAAACACAGGCTTGAGAGGTAGCCATCCTTGCCCCACCCTCAGCTCAGGAGGCAGCCAGCCTTGCCCAGCCCCTCAGCCCAAGCTCCCCCAGCTCAAGCTCACCCAGCCCGACCCATCCCCTCAGCCAGGCATGACGCACCCATCACTATGTCCACCTCAGGCACCCTGCGCAGCATGGCCGCCCCCTCCTGCTGGGCCACACAGCCAGCCACCACCACCTTCAGCTCGGTGCCTGCCGTGCGCTTGCGTTTCGCCTACGCCACACATGACATGTTTCATGTCACTTTAGGGTGACATTGCTGGCCCTAGCCTGGCCAAGGAACGATGGAATAATGTTGACCACATGGTACGGCCAAACCCACGAGCATGCACACACCTGTTCCCCAGCCTAGGAACATGTGTTCAGACTGTGGCCTATCTGTGTGTGTGACCCATTACATTGGTTGTTGTGCACTAACAGCTGGCCAAGTCCACATATGCTGGCTTGCATGGGTCTGACTTTCCTGTTGACAGTGACTGATGTCGTCTCACCTGCTTCCCAAGCGCACTATAAACTTTGAGCTCGGCTTTCTCACGAATAGAGCAAGTGTTGTAGATTAGCACATCCGCATGGTTAGCATCCTCTACGCACTCATAACCGGCTGTTTCAAGACACCCAGCCATGCGCTCGCTGTCAGCCATGTTCATCTGAGTTCAACGCCACACATGATCAAAACAAGCAACTAAATTAGCACCAACTACACGCACCAGTCCCCTGCTCCCAGCTGCTGCTGCTGCTGCTGCTGCTGCTGCTGCTGCAGTGTTGCTGACGCTGGACACTGTACAACAGCATACCTGGCAACCGAATGTGTGTATGTGGTACCTCTTGCCGTTCTTGGGCACGTTTGCAGGTGCCTCACGTCGTAGCACAGAGCCTGCATGCACACCACACACAGGCTTTGCGCCTTGCTTGCATGTCTGTAGTCTTGCGCACCTTACCTTCCAGGCCACAGAATGCATCGTCACTAAGCACCGCAACAGCTCCAGACGGGCTTGACACGGCGGCTTTGCAACATTGAAGGCTTCGCGGAGTTATTGATGAGGCAAGTGCTTTCCCTGGTGCGAGATGGACTTGGGCGCAGGCGCGCATCTGGCGCAGGCAAGCATCACTCAGCATTCCAGTGTGAATCCGTGGTACCCTTGACAAAGGCACCACTACTAGCCCTAGACTTGCACTGTGTTTAGTTACGCCCGCGTCCAAAATATCCAACGACCTCAACCGCTGAAACTCGCCAGCGCCGATTGTTCCAAGCACCCGACAAGCATCCTTCTATCTGGTGCTAGCGCCAGTACCTTGCAATAGGAAATGGAGGATTCGGAAGGGCAATTGAAGGTACGCGCCCGGTATAGACCATTTCAGCTTAACGATCGTTCGACGTACACTGGTCGCTCCATTTTGCTGTTTGATTTTGTGCGACAGGCCGCAAGGGCCGGGCGCAGAGCAAAGCGGGGCGAGGCAGGTGATCAGGTGTGTCTTCTGCACTACCACGAGAGCTTCGACCACCTAAATGCAATATGACATGTAGTACCCCCATTTGTGCAGGACCCCTTGCCTGCAGGAGATTGTGCAGGACCCGCCGCCTCAGGCACAAGGCCCTTCCCTCCAGCCATCGGAGAGCTCAAGATCTCGTGGGGGGCCGGTGGAAGAGGAGGAGGATTCTGCAACCCCAAAACCTCCCCCACCCGGGACACGGCAGCTAGGTTTTCAGGGAGGCTTTGACACTGATGACAGTGCGCCAGCTCAGCCCAGCTCTGTATCAGTGTCTGGGGACAAGAAGTACGTGGGGGTGTCCCGGCGTAAGCAAGAACAAGAGCTGCAGGAAAAGGAGCAGGCAGCCCGGGTGAAAAGCAAATACGATGAGCGGGCTATTGTGGCAGACATCATGGACATCCCAGAGCTTGAAGAGGAGGGCAAGGAGGACCTGACTCGTGTGGTGAGGCATGCTGTGCTGTGTAGCCGGCCTGCTTTGCTTAGCGACCTTGGCTTGGCTGGGGTCACCTGCCTTCAACTGTTTCCGCGGTTGGTGGAAGTCAAACTGTTAAGCTGCCAGGCATCTGGGTAGCGCTTGCCATGTCTAGCTGGGATCAGAGTGCAGCACCCTGACCCCGACAGCTCAGCCCTCAACACTGTCACCCCATGCCCGTCAGCTCTGCCCAGCCCCACCCTTGGCTGGACAGGTACCTGCAGCTCAGCCCTTGTATTTATGGCATCACTGGCACTTAGTTACAGACTATAGGTCGGCAGCACTGCACAGGCAGCACCAGCATCAGCAATGGAAACAGCAGCAGTTCCCACACCATAACTGGCACAATCAAGACTGCTTGTGTGTTGCTGATGCACACTGCAAGGCCATGGACATGTAGCAGGCTGCAGTGCGCCGCACCACCTGCCTGGCTGCTGCTCCTGAGGAAGCCACATAGCAAAGCCAAACAACCAAGAGGCGAGACTGTGTGGAGACACACCAGCGTGCAGGGAGTAGCGTCCACTGGGCATGCTTGCAACTTTCATGGTGGGCTCTGCCGCATTGCGGTGTGCAGGTGGCTGAAGCGCCCAGGGTGCGCACCAACAAGGTGCAGGGCATTGAAGAGCTGGAGGAGGAGGGCCACTTCAACCTGCCTGGCAACACTGACAGGGATGTGGACCTCACCATGCTCACCTCGGTGCTGTGCTCATCAGAGCAGGTGAGCACAGCGTGCTGCCAGCTTTGCCACTCTCAAACACAATCTCAAACACATCCACAGGCTGCCGGCATCAAAGCACATGTAAACCAGTGTATCATTCCTGCGCATGCCATTCAAATCATGCATGCCAGCATATGCATGCCATGCAGGTTCACGAGCCTGATGAGGTGTGGGACCCAGACATGCTGCTGGCCGGCGTGGCTTCAGAGCTGAACAGAGAGAAGGAGAAGGGGGTGGTGTCAGAGCCAGAGCCCATTGTAGAGTTCCAGTAATCACCTCGACCCTGACAGGACCCTGGCAGGAGGTGCCCTCATACAAGCAGGCCCGGCTCAGCGGTGCTCAGCCTTCCAGCCCTGAGAGGTCATCAGGATTATCCAGCCCAACCCGGACCAAGCAAGGCTAGACGGGCCCGCTTGGCCCCAGGAGGGAATGTCACAAGCTTGACGATGGCACCCACCGCTTGCTGTGCCCTAGAGCGGGGAGCATGGTGGGCGGGTGCGGAGCCTGACGTGATGCCACCATGAGGCCCTCGGCCTGCCTGGCCGGCAGCCCTCCCTACTCAGCTGGACCGGGACACCAGCCCCAGTGCTGATCATGCAGTGCTTTGCGAGATGCGTGCAGCAGCTGCTGGAGAAGTGCTGATCATTTGGCATCAATATGCCAGGCAACCTTGGCAAGAAGCAGGACCAGCAGTGCCACAAGGGGTGGCTGATTGGCTGCTAACTTGGGACCCCGTGTGCAAGGTTTATGTGGGAATCGGTGCGGGATCAGGCATGCAGGATGGCCTAGGCAGGCACGAAATCCTTCACGCTACCCCTCACGCTCGTCACACCAATGCTATCCCTGGTACCTACCCCTGTCACAGGGATCAGGCAATGGTGTAGGGGACGGTGCCCATTTGGTGTGGGAGACATTCGCCATCTTGACACAACACAACCCTTAATGCGTGAATTCTACAACGCTTTCTTCCATCGGCCACATGTTGCCTGCAGGGTTTATGATGAAGGTGGTGGAAAGACACCTCACGCAGGTCTGGCTTGTGCACGCCATTGGGTGATGGAGCACCTGGGTGAAGCAGCATGGCTTGGGTGTCATGAACATGTGGGCTCTTATGGACCTGTCATGGATCAGCGTAGTTGAGATACTGTACAACGGCCAGGAGACTGCTCATGGGCGGGAGTGGGGCTTCCATGGGGGTGAGCTCAGGTTCTACCCGCAAGGAGCAGGGGTGCGCCTGGACGATGTTTAGTGAGCAAGGACCAGGTGCCCTCACACGTTTCAGCAGGTTGCGTCACACATGTCAGCAGGTTGCGTTAACGTAGCCTACATCCTGTGTTATACAGGCAAACTGTTATATAGGGGCTGGGAACCCCCAGCAGGGCAAGTGGACCATTAGCTAAAGCACCCAGCCTGGAGCAAGATGAAGGGCAAGCAAGTAAGGGGCCTGACATGGTGCCCCCTGGTACCCCCTCCACACACAGGCAGCCCATGGCCTTACGGCCAGCCAAACAAAACTCGTTCAACAGGGAACAACATGGGTAATGTCGCTAAGCTACTCCCATCAAGTTGAAGCATCCTCGGCCGCACCCTTGATAACTATAAACCCCACACCGGTGGCACTCTTTCCCCCTAGACCACGAGGCACCTCATCAAACTAACAGCTTACTGCTTTTTTAAGGCTATTAGCCTGTGTAAACCACTAAGCCCTATTCATTGTTGCGGGCCCGGCCATCAATACCCCGCCGGTACTTAGCAGCCCGGTGCAACCTCTGCTTGCCCTTGGGCAGCCGGTCATTGACCCGCTTGTAGCCCTGCTGGTACTCCTTGCCAATGGAGGAGAGAGCCTCCAAGTCCTCATAGCGGCTCAGCTCCAGGGGGCGCTGCATGCTCTCCCTGATGCGTTGGAAGTGAAGGCAGCAGTTGGTGTCCAGGTCCAGCCACCTGCCCCATAGGGGAGCCTGAGGTGGTGGGACCGGGCCAGGTGCAGCAAGGGGGGGCTGGTCCTGGGCAGGGGGAGGGGGTGGCTCCTGGGCAGGTGGCTCCTGGGCAAGGAGGGCCTGGGCAGGGGCAGGGGGGTCCTGGGCAGGGGGGTGCTCAGCTAGAAGAGGGGGAGGGGGGTTGGCTGCACTTGATGGCACCACTTCAGGCCCCGCACATCCTTAGCATGCCGCAGGCTCCAGGCTGGGCGCACCAGCCGCTCGATGACCTGGCCTGCTGGGGTTACCCACTCTGCGGGCCTAGGCCGGTCATTTGGCATGTGCAGCTCACAAGGCTGGCGAGCATGCACGAACGAGCTGACACGGCTGGTGCGGAACTCATCCACGATCATCAGCCTGTCTGGCCTGTCATCCGTGCTGGGCCTGCTGGGCTGCTCAACCACCTTGCGACACCCCTCCCGCACCGCCCCCGCCTTCCACCCACCCTGGCTGAAGCAGCCCGGTCAGGTCAGGTCAGGTCAGGTCAGGCCAGGTCAGGTCAGGTCAGGTCAGGTCAGGTCAGGTCAGGTCAGGTCAGGTCAGGTCAGGTCAGGTCAGGTCAGGTCAAGTCAGGTCAGGTCAGGTCAGGTCAGGTCAGGTCAGGTCAGGTCAGGTCAGGTCAGGTCAGACAATCATAATCAGGGAGTGGTTTTTCTCATTAGTTCTCATGAGATCTCATTAGTTCTCGCGTCTCATTAGGTCGTGTCGGCTGTGTGTTTGTCGGCCGGGACTAATCTAATGAGATTAGTTTTCTCACTAGTCGAGCAAAAACCGCTCCCTAATCATGATCGACCAGGTGCTGAGGGGGGGGGGGGGGAGAGCAAAGGGTGAGCCGAGTCAGACACCTGGTTGGCTGGCGTTGAGTGGCAGCAATGGTGGCTTCCTTCATGGGGCACGCCGCAGTTTACGGGCCTTCACCCGCGCAGCTTGCCGCCGTTGCCGCCACTACTGGTCTTCTTGTTGCCGGTCCCTCATGCTGGGGCTCCAGGCTGGGAGGGAGGGCGGGGCTGGGAGCGCTTCCGGGCTTGAAAGGGCGGGCGGGGCTGGGAACGCTTGCGCTGTGAGGCTGGTGGTGGCAGGCTGCCATGAAAGTGGCGGCAACGCCGAGGGGTGATGCCATTCCTTCGGCGGTCCTAGCGAGTTCTGCTGTTGAGGCGCGGAGGTGCCCGGCCTCAGTCAAGTGCATAGAAGTCTGCAAGGCGCCTTGGTGCACGTTGCAGCTTGTGCTCGCGCCAGGTTTGTCAGCAGCAAGGCAATGTACTGGCATTTACCAGGCAGGTCGTGTAGTTTGCGCCAGCGTGCTTGATACAGCCAAACATGAGGGCTGTTGGGATCAAACTTGTTTTAGCCAAGCAACAAATCCTAGCCCAGAAAAAAGAACATGTGGGACCATGCCTAAGCAAGCGTCGAAGTCAGGCTAGGATTGTCCAGGCTGCGTCTGCCGCTGCCAAGGGCACAGCATGCAGGTAGCAGCCGGGTTCCTGTTGCGCCGCCTGGTGCCGAGCGTGCTGCAGGGCAGTGGAGTAAGCTGGCAGCGCGCAGTGCCAGCTGTAAGCGTAAGGTACGTGCTTCAGCCCACGCAGCTGCCAGAAGGCACTCGATGCCGGGCGCAACCGGTCGTCTTGCGCACTGTGTGTAGCTTGTCCCAAGTTGTCACGACCAGCTTCATCCCGCAGCCATTCAGATGCTTTAGCTACGACATCAACTCGCGCACTAAACCACACCTCAATGTGGGCACAATCGGGCATGTGGACCACGGCAAGACTACCTTGACAGCAGCTATAACGAAGGCAAGCAGCATCGAAGCCGAGTGTCTGCAAGGGCCGCAGCATCGGCAACATATAGTGGCGCGCATCCCGTATGTGCAGGTCTTGGCAGAAACAGGGGGCTCGACGAAAGCAATAGCCTTCGACCAAATTGACAAGGTGCATCCTTGAGGTGCTGGGGTCTCGATCATTGGGCAGCTTCGAGGTGCCTCATGCTGGATGGTATCGTTTCTAAAAGGGGTTAAATCTAATTGATTTCGTCATCAGGAACCATCTTCAGACAGCCAATGCTGCGCTATTGGTGCAGGCACCTGAGGAGCGTGCCAGAGGCATCACCATTAATGCCGCCCATGGTGGGTGGAAGGGCCTGGCCCATTGACTTGCAGCTGCGCCCAGTTCATGCAAGCCACATCTAATGGCCTGCTGCATCACCCTGGCTGCAGTGGAGTACCAGACGGAGGAGCGGCACTATGCCCATGTGGACTGCCCTGGCCATGCGGACTATGTCAAAAACATGATTACTGGCGCAGCGCAGGTGCAGAGCCTGCCCACAATGGTACCGCCTCAGCTCAGCTCAGCTCAGCTCAGCTCAGCTCAGCTCAGCTCAGCTCAGCTCAGCTCAGCTCAGCTCAGCTCAGCTCAGCTCATCACGGGGGAAGCAAGTGGTGCAGGGTATGGCTGAGTGCTCTGATAAGGCTGCAAGCACAGCATACTGGCACACTAGCCAGCAGCTGGGAGCACCAGACTCCTACCAGGGCGTCACTGCATGACTCAAGCAGAGACTTTGTCGTAGCATTAGTGACAAAGGCAGCAATGGCAGGGGCGACAGTGGTGGCAGTGTCAGCAGCGGTGGCAGTGACGCCATCAGTGGCAGCCGTGACGCTCAGCCAAACACCTTGCACTGTGTCAGTGCGATTGACAGCTCATTTCACAGCACCTTGCCTCACACCATCTCACTTCACACCGTCTAAGCAGGGGGTTTCACCATGCTGCCGCCTCCTACCAACATGCAACAAACATCTGTTCATGATGACGACGCAGCTCCTACAGGGGCATGAGCAGCTTAGACAGAAAGGTGGCAGCATGTCAAAACCCAGGCTATGCTTTACCAGCCACACAGGGGAAGCAAGAGGGTGCAGTGAGTATGCCTACCCCAGCTGCAGGCTGCCACCTGCAGGCCTACCCTCCTTACTATCTCAACTAGGCCAGGCTGTAAGGAGGCGGAGGCTAGTGCCAGGTGACTGACAGCAGGAGCCAGGCCAGGCAGCAGCCATTGAAGAGGCTCGCGGGTGGGAGGGTGGCAGCAGAGCCCTAGCCGCAGCGACTATGGCGTGCTGCTGAGGCCGGTGGCCATGTCGCCATGCCACCATGTTCAAGGGCATGGGCCTGCAGCCTGGATTTCTAATTGGCTGCCTGACTGCAGCTGAGACCATAGCTGTGCCATACCAAGGCGTTAGCATGGCCCTGGCACGCTTGGATGCTGCGCTCCGCTGCATGCTTGTCATGGCTGGGGGACAGAGGCAGAGGTGTGTCCTCCCCTGTGGTGAGCTGCAGATGGACGGTGCTGTGCTGGTGGTGTCAGCAGCTGATGGGCCCATGCCACAAACAAGAGAGCACATCCTGCTGGCTAAGCAGGTATGTCCAGCAGGCTGTTGTAACCTTGAAGTTCTAGCAGCGGCAGGGAGGATGCATGCAGAGGTCTCAAGCAGCAGTTCAGGCCACGCTGCACACCCACATCTATGATTCCAACCCTGGTCGTGTACATGCTCATGCATGCATTGTGTTCACGAGTATGTGTGCAACACTGAAGAGTGAGTGCAATGTAATGACCATGACTCATGACTTGATGCGGGCTTGCTTCGAATGTGCAAGGTTGCATGCCATGTGCCATGCAGGTGGGCGTGCCTTCTCTGGTGGTCTTCCTCAACAAGTGTGATACAGTGGAAGACCCAGAGTTACTTGACCTTGTAGAGATGGAGGTTCGTGAGCTGCTCAGTTTCTACAAGTAGGTGCTGGTTAGCGAGCAGCATGGGGGGCGGGCTAGGGGCTGGTGGGGCTGCTGGGGTTGGCTGCTGTGACTAGGCTCCCTGTTGCAGGGATTACAGGCGCAAGGCTTCCGGCATGGGAGCATGGCACATCCAGCAATGAGGCATGGGAGCACGTTAACAGGCAAGTAGACAGGCACGATGCGGGTAGGCAGGCAGGTTGTGCTGAACAGGAACTGGTGGGAAGGCAGCGCAATGGGACGGCAGCGAGATGAGACGGCTAGGGTTGCTGCAGTGTTCTGGGCAGTGAGAGGAGCCGTCCACATGTCAGCTGGGCAGCTAGGCATCGGGAAGCGTTGACTGTTAGACCAATGCGTCAGATTGTGTGTGCCCGCCAGGGAGTGCGGGCACGCACATATGCACGGCCTGTGTGGTGTGACTGTGTGGTGTGGCACTCACACACGGTGCCTAGCCTCCTTGCGCTCCGTAGCCTGACCCCTGGCAGCCCCCTCCCAGGTACCCGGGCGATGACATCCCCATCATCCGCGGCTCGGCCCTGTGTGCCATGAAGGGGGAGAAGCCGGAGCTTGGCCGTGAGTCCATCCTGAAGCTGATGCGGGCGGTGGACACCTACATCCCACTGCCCCAGCGCAGCCTGGACCTGCCCTTCTCCATGTCAATAGAGGACACCTTCAGCATTGCCGGCAGGGGCACGGTGGCCACTGGGCGGATTGAGAAAGGTGGGTGGGCGGGCCTGATAGGATGATAGGATGGGCTGATCACTGCCATAAGCTGAGCCTGGGTCAGCTCAGCAGATTAGATCAGATCAGCTGGGCAGTGTGACAGTGTGATAGTGAGGTGTGACAAAGGGAGGGGGGGGTGAAAACTCGTAATTTGCTCTGTGAGGCAGTGTCCAAAATGTTGTGTTGTGGTTGCGACTGATTTGTAAACAGCCCCCTCAGGTGGCAAGCAGCAGGCAGCAGGCAGTTGACTATGCAGCACATGCTATGCAGCCTGCCCTCAGGTAAGGTTGCGGCAGTAACCAGCAGCAGGCAACAACAGGCAACGGCCACAGCCGGCAGCAAATGGCAGCAGGGGACATCAGGGTACAGATGTAGTCCCTGCACATTGCAATGGCAGGCAAGGCACAGCTGCCCTGTCCTGCTCTGGCTGCAGGGATCATCAAGCCTGGGGATGATATTGAGCTGGTGGGCCTCAAACCCACCATCAAGACAACTGTAACTGGGGTGGAGATGTTCAAGAAGTCCCTGAGCCAGGTCAGGGGTTAGCGGTTGGGATGGATGGGGTCGGTCTAGTCGGGCTGAAGTGGGTCCGGGCTCTTGGCAGAGGGCTGGGCTGGGCAGGTCTAGTCAGTCAGGGGTAAGCAGTGAGGGGAGAGAACCAGGGATAAGCTAGCCAGGTAAAAAGGCATGGGAAGGACAGGGTGGACAGAACAGGGCGGGCAGCCACAGGCATATAGTAAGGCTCTTTGCAGGTCAGTCTGCAGGCCGGCCATCCACCTGCTTGCCGGCCTGTTAGGGTGGCCACTAGCCTGCACTTGGGGCTGTGTGATGTTCAGGGGCAAGCTGGAGAAAACGTGGGTCTGCTGCTGCGTGGGCTTAAGCGGGAAGACATCGTACGTGGCCAGGTGGCCTGCAAGCCTGGCAGTGTCAAGACATACAAGGTTTGATGGGGTGCATGGGCGCATGGGTGTGAGCCATGTGCGGGGCATCAGTGACCTCCCTGCAGTGTGCAAATGCTTGTGTGGTGTCGTTTGTTTGTGCAGAAGTTTGAGGCAGAGATCTACGCACTCACCAAAGAAGAGGGTGGGCGCCACAGCCCCTTCACCTCTACCTACAGCCCGCAATTCTTCTTTAGAACAGCCGATGTCGTTGGTGGGTTTGAAGTGACGCTTTGCATGCACGCCAGTACCACAACTGATCCAGCACGCCCGCCTGCAGATGTGTGCACAGCTCGTGCGTTTGGGTCAGGGTGCATACGCCTTGTTGTTGACCGGCGGCTTGCGGGTGGCGCCGCAGGTCGCGTCACTCTTCAGGGCGTCCAGATGGTGATGCCTGGCGACAACTTCCGAGCCACCATTGAGTTGCAGTTGCCAGTTGGCATGGATGCCGGTCTGCGGTTTGCCATCCGCGACAGCGCGCGGACGGTGGGAGCTGGTGTGGTGTCCAAAGTGATTGAGTGATGTGTGAATGTGGGCTGTGAGGACGAGGGCAGGTGGCGGGGAAGGGATTATGACACAGCCGTCTTTGAGGACAGTTGCGGAGGTATAACCCATATCATTCGACAACTGTTTGGTCCAGTCAGTGCACGTTGTTGATGTGTTACTCACTGGGTGGCGCCATGTGTCGGGACCTGTTGTTGGGTATCATCGAGGTATTCAAACCATAACAGGCCGTCGGATCGGCAAGTGGTTGCGGCAATGTGGCGCTGCTCAAGGCGGTCGGCAGGCGTGCGGCTGGGGAATATGTTTTTGCTTGGCAGCTTGTGGCAGCTCTAACACAGCAGACGTGGTACACTCGCGACGCGTTCATCAAGGAGCCTCTGCTGCTGCACCTCGCTGCACCTGGGTGGCACCTACTTCCAGCTGCTGGTCACCCCTCCCATTGGACCGCCGGAGTGCGGCTGCGCTGAGGCACACGCTGAGCTGGTTGAGACTGTTGCCGGGTATCCGGCCCTGCCGAGCCTGCGGACTTGATGTACGGTAACCCAGTAGCAATGAGTCCCCGTTTAACCCGATGGATAATGCGCGATGTGGGAGGAGCCCGACCTCATGTCCAATATGATGGCCAACATGCGCTGGCTCAGGGGCTCTGGAACTAGGATGAGACCACGTCAGGAGCACAGCAGTGGCAACTGCATCAATCCCCAACATGGGGGTGGCAATGTTCATGCAATAGATGGCTTTAAGACTAAGCTCTGCACAGCTGAGCTACACGAGACAGTCAAACACAACCCATTCAGCATGACATATGAAATCAGACAGTGCGCGACCTCTGACATAAATGTAGCACGAGCAGCTGCAGTTGCCTAGATTGCGTGTGGCTTGTGCACGCGACACAGCGGTAGCTGCTGCACACGCGCAATCGCACAAGCTCCGGGACAGCTGCTTACCGACCAAATGTTTACATAGGATCTGATCCGCGAACAGGGTCACAAATGTCCACCGTAGTCTTGCATTCCAATGTCTGATGTTGTGATCGCGCCACAAGTCCATGCAAGTCTGCTCACACCAGCAGCATGCCCTTCTCCAAACTCAAAGCTGGCCTCTTTACACCAGCCAACACGAGTGTCACAAAGCACATGCTGCACTCCATACTTCCCCCAGGTGTGCAAAGTATGGCACCAGTTGTTGTCAGTTCACCAAGTCAGATGACATCTCAACATGCTTTGTCTCTGTGTGCGGCCAATTCTACGGCTTCAGTTCAGTCAATGCAATGCAACAGGGCAGGTCTCGTAGTCACAATGATTCAGTGCATCCTAGACAATGTGGATGTGTGGCAGGATGCTGATGGCAGGCTGGTGGGTGGTGGGAAGCTCACAGCAGGACAGGCAGCAGGGGCAGCCGCCACTTCATGGAAGCATGCAGAGAGAGTGGGTTGGGAGCGCTGCTTCTGGGTGGCTGGTCCAGCATCCCCTTGCTCTCAGCCAGCCCAGCAAAAGCAGTCTGGGTGTCAGCAGACTCCATGCCGTAGCTCTGGCGGCAGCGATCCACCAGCTGCTGCCACAGTGGCTCTGCCGCTCCAGGCTGGTCGTCCCGAAGCAAGCTCAAGGCATGGTTGAACATGATGTTGATGGTGCGGGGATGGGAGGGCCCCACCAGGGCCATACTGAGCTGCATAGCCTGAGCGCTATTGCTCACTGCCCTGCCAGTAAAGCTCAAGCCATCACCTGCTGCGGCAATGCCTTCCTTAACCAGCAGCATGTCCAGCTGGGAACCATCACTGCTGTGCTCAGAGAAGTAGTCCAGGGCCAGCAGGGCAGCTGAGAAGCCTATCTGGTGCTCACCAGCTGCACACGCAATGGGTCCCAGGCGGCTGGACACTTGTGCCAGGAGCTCACTGGCTTCTGTGGTGTCCAGCTCGAGCTGCAGCTTGTACACGCTGTGCATGAGGGAGAAGGCGCGCTGCCAGTGTCCTGCATTGTACAGGCTGCTGGCAAGGATAGCCTGGACTCGGCGCGTGCTGTCGTGCTTTCCACCCAGCTGCTGCTCCATTGCAGCGTGCACCTCCTCCAGTGTGCTTGAGCAGCAGCTGTAGGCGTCCGTCACGGGCCCTGGCACGCCCGGCTGCCACGAACAGGCCGTCGACGGGATGAGGAAGCTGGCCTGCGTCTGCTTGACAAGCTCACGAACGGACTGCAACACGGCCTCGGGGTCGCTGGTGAGGGACGCCTTGACACCCAGCCTGAGCTGAGCAGCTACTCCGTCCGCTGCAGCATTGGCAGTGGTTGCCATGGGCCTGACTACGCTGCGAGCTGTGCGAGTGCTGCGGTTGTATCGGATGGCCAAGCAAAGCAGGGAGCGGCCAGAAGTGATCAGCATCTGCAGGATAGGCCTCTGAAGCTATGTATATTGGTGGGTGGAGACATTTAAGTCACAGCTCGATGCTCAAACGCGAAACGACACCCTGTGTTACACTTCTTGGCAAGCTTTGAATACTGGAAATGCAAGAGCGCTGCGCTTCCGGCTACTGATGAAATGAGTGAGTCAGCTCCATGCAACAGCTGGGGCTTTGAGACTTGCTGCTGGGGACCACGTGACACGCCGCCCGTTGTAATCTACCAGCATACACGCGACCCTGCTGTCACTGGCCACAACAAAAAGAAAGGAACAGCAACAATAAAAGCAGCCCTGAACCAGCCCCTCGTCCCTCACTAGGGCCTCCATTTGAGCCGGACCAGTAGTGGCCACTAGCGGGAATACTAGGGACCACTAGCGGGACTACTGAAATGGTGTTGAGGAGCTGTGTGGAGTATACCCAGTGCACATGGACACGGTGCATGAGTGCCTACCACCTACAGTATTGCCTGAACCTTTGAATACTGGAAATGCAATGCAATACGCATCGTCACCGGCTCTTGACAAGCGCAGCGGTGCTATCATGTGCATGATGAGCTGCAGTCGTGGTGGGTCTTTCTTATTGCATTTGACTTGCATCTGTCTTGACATAGCACCGGCAGGGGAGTTGGTCTGTGAATGACGGCTAGTGATGGACGTAGCATCGTTGCATGATGCAGACTGGTAACAGCCCCGTTTCAAAGAGCCGCCGAATAGTTTTCGAATGCGTGGAATTCGCAAACTATGCACCTCGCCCCGCGCTTGTCGCTGACCGCCGTACCCACTGATAGCCATCACCGTTACCACATCATTACCGCCATTATCACCACCGTCACCACCACCACCACCACCATCGTAACTACCATCTTTTACACCGTACCCTCACCGTGCAGTCTCTCCGTACCAGGTCAGGTCAGGTCAGGTCAGGTCAGGCCTGACGCCTGCCAGCTTCGCGCTGATCGCAGCCCTTTGCCTCCACCCAGCACCCTGAAGCCGTGGCCCCTTGTTCACTGCCTCCTGCCTGCTGTCCCGTTCCTGCTGCCCCCTGCCCCCACCCCTGACCACCGCGCCCTGCTCTCGCCCCCTGCCCGTTGCCCCGTCACCCCTTGGCCTCTGCTCCCTGCTGATGTGTTGATATGCTTGATATGCTTTACCCCTTGC
This sequence comes from Haematococcus lacustris, assembly GCA_030144725.1. Lineage (NCBI taxonomy): Eukaryota > Viridiplantae > Chlorophyta > Chlorophyceae > Chlamydomonadales > Haematococcaceae > Haematococcus > Haematococcus lacustris. The sequence continues at coordinate 4,494,132 of JASKMD010000012.1, read as the reverse complement.
CCTCTCCACCCACCCGCATGTGCCCTCTTTTCCACATCCCTTTCCTAGCTCCTAGCTCTACGTACGCTGTGCCCAAACTACGTGCGAGAGGGCGCGACCAGGCCTTGCTAGTACATGCAAGTGTGGAGCGCCGAAGCTGTGGCATGCAGGACACGAACCATGCTGGGTCCCACATGGACAGAACCCCTAACCAGGAGTCGCCTCAATGTCCTGCAATATCCCGCCCCTCGTTAAATGAATTCCATGCTGGCTCGCTGCACAACAACTTCACAGCCCTAAAATGTTATTGCCATCATATGACTGGCCATTAGTGCAAGGACGCTAAGCACGTACCCCTTCCTCCCAATCACATGCAAACCCAGCTGCCATGTATTGATGATAATTGAATTGCTCCCCATGCCCCCCATCCACCTCCCTCTACCTTACAACCTCACAATGCATGGAGGATCACAAGATACCACTTAATGGTTCTGGCAACAAGGGTGTCAACAGCTTAGTATCAGCCAGCCAAGTACATGTCAGTATTTCATACAGGACAACATCCCCATTTCAACATGGAACAGGGTATGGGCCTGTGGGTATTCTTCCTCCGCTACTACACAGCTTCATTCATGGGGCACCCCTGACAGCTATACACACAATGCCTGGTATAACATTTTCTACAGTACCAACCCAGCTAGGGTCCCCATGCCCCACCCAACAGCCACAAGGATGAGGGCGACTTAGGGGAAAGCGCCTGGCTGTGCATGACCCACACCAGCCATCCACCCACCCCACTCACTTGCTTTTATGAGGATCAAGGAACTAGACATCCAGCGGCACCCAGTCGCACCCAAGTAGCTATGAGTGCATGTCATATGCTGGGCCTTGTGACACCTGCCCGTGCCATCCCCATGCACAGCCCACGCCTAGCCTAAACAAGAAGCAAGGGCCTGGATGCTGCATATGACGGTGATGGCAGTGTTTGCTCTGACCTGGTGGCTGCAGGGGATAGCTGCACTGCAAGATCCTCTGGCAAGGAGTGAAGAACCTGATGCTCCATGCTCCTCAACGACATAGCATCATGCACCCAAAGAATCAACCAGGCCCTATCTGCTGCCCTGTGGCAGGGTTTTCAGCACTTTGCATCCTCACCATCATCTGACTTGACTCTGGCCAGCGTGTGTAAGATGCAAAACCCTGCGCATGCATACACTACCCACATGCACGGGCGAGGACCAAGATGCGTCCACACTCTCACTCATACCACATGCATACATCCTAAGGAGTGGCATCTGACCCAGCCCACATATAATGCTGTGTAGTTGCGACTCAAGAAACTGTGCCTGACCTAACGCTGCAAGGCCTGACAGCTCCGCTGGCTTCACCAGGCTCCACTGAGGCTCCCTGCCAAGGTGTAGGGGTGCATTGACATTGCCCGGCCCACTCATCCCCCCACACCACAACCCTATCCGTTGCTGTAGATATCAGGCTTCAGGAACAGGCTGTAGCTGCTTTTGCTAAGAGTGACATGATGTTGCTGCTGCTGCTGGCACTTAGTCTGCAGCATACCCATGCTGGGTGAATGCCATGAAATGGTGATGATGATGAAGATGATGATGACAACCCTGTCCGCTACACCCAACCCCAATTGACCACAGCTCAGACTGCATCCATGACAAAAGCTCCTAAGGAGGGCTCACCTCACACCCTTGGCCCAAACAGTGCGCCCTTCACTCTAAGTCACTCTCTTGTGAGGGGGTGTGACCGGCCTGGCGGAACCTCTTGCTGCATGTCATGTGGCTGAGGTTGGGTGGGCATGTGAGCGTGGACATGGAGGTGGCGCAGACGGGTGTAGTTGGTGGCAAAAACCTGATGGGCCAGCAGCAAGGGGCAGGGACAGCCGGCTGCCTCGATGAGAAGAAAATAGTGAGGCTTCCTGGCTGCTCCCTGGCTGGCAGGAATCAGCATCCACAGCATCGTGCACAGGCACAGTTTCAATTCCCGCCCGCCCGCCCGCCCGCCCGCCCGCCCGCCCGCCCGCCCGCCCGCCCGCCCGCCCGCCCGCCCGCCCGCCCGCCCGCCCGCCCGCCCGCCCGCCCGCCCGCCCGCCCGCCCGCCCGCCCGCCTGTCTGCCTGCCTGCCTGCCCGCCTGCCCGCCTGCCCGCCTGCCCGCCTGCCCGCCTGCCCGCCTGCCCGCCCGCCTGCCCGCCTGCCCGCCCGCCTGCCCGCCTGCGCCTTTGCCCAGCCACCTTGCGCTTGTCCACACGCTTCTGGCGGTACACATCCAGGACGTGTGTGGCGCCGCTAAACTCTTGAATCCAGGTGTCGACACGCTGGATGGACAAGTCCTCAATCTGCTCCCCAGGCACACCACCACACAGCAAAGCACCATACAGTATAGAAGGGATGGGGGGGGAGCAGCAGCAGGTTCAATAGGTACACATGTAAATAGATAAAAAAAGTACAGAAATAAGTAAAGTACAAGGAAATGGAAGACAATAGCACCATGCTTGTGTATCCCTGTGCTAATGCTCAGCCATAGTGCAGTAGCTGCTGTTTGGGGGGCTGCTGCGATCATCTCAACATGCTTCAGGCGTGCCAGCATGCTTGAGATTAAGGGTGATGGCTTGCTGGGCAGCAAGGAGAGGGTGATCCCATCAACACATCCAAGGCTTAGGAGGGCCCTTCACTTATGCCCCAGTAGAGTAAACCCCTGGGATGGCCCATGCCACCCATGCCTGTGCGTAGGCCAATGCTGACTGTGCTAACTGCAGTTCCTGTGTTTATTACTAGGTGGTCTTCTGGACAAGCAGGTTCCGCAGGCTTGCCATAGCTGCTTAGGCAAGAAGGCTACAGCTGGGCATCATGATGACCACCATCACCGGCAGCAGCAGTGCGCTGCAGGCTGGCTATATCCACCAACGTAAAGGCTGTTTCAGCAGCTGGCATTGGCACCCAGGGAGGTTGGGGTGCTGATGCGGTGCTGCGGGCCTGATGCAAGGTGGCACAGACCAGCGGCGGGGCAGGGTGGTGCTTGTGGATGAGCACCGCACCAGCCGGGCCGGCTCAGCAGTGAATGGCCAGCAACACTGTTATGAGGAGCTGGACCATGAGCAGCCCACCAGGCCTGCAGACTGGAAGCCCCCAGCAGGGCAGGTGGAACATAGCCTGCTGCGCCCAGCATGGAGCCAGCAGCGTGACCAGCCAGTGCATGGCCTCATGCTGTGCCCGGTAGTGGCCCCATGCAAGCCCCCACAACCCCCATCCAGCAGCCAGGCAGCCACACAGCCAGCAGCCTCAGAGCTTGGACCCAGCACCCCCCTGCCAGCCAAGCGCAGCAAGCGCACCAAGGCTGAGCAGGCAGCTGAGTCCATGCAGCCCACCAAGGTCAAAGGCAAGGCAAGGGCAAGGCTGCCAAAGCCAAGCCAGCACCACAGCCAGGCAGGTATTTGGACCGAGACTGCAATGCAGTGCTGAACATGCAGCGCATTGGGGAGAGCAGGTGGCGCCCGCTGGAGCTGTGCTGGTGGCCAGAGCAGGCAGCTCTACCAAGAAAGAAGAAGAAGAAGAAGAAGAAGAAGAAGAAGAAGAAGAAGAAGACTCTGGCATGGAAGCCAGCGTGCATCAAAGGGAGGAGCTTCCACCTGGGGCTCGGCCTGCTCCCACCACGGCAGCTCTGCCAGCCAAGGGCAAGGAGTACCCTGGCCTGGGCTACAAGTGGGTTTGAGACAAACCACCCAAGGCCCAGCAGCAGCAGCAGCCTGTTGTGGCATAGTAGTGTGTGCCCCCCGATTTAAACTGTCATCAGCTTACATTAGTGCATGTTTTGTCATGCCAACTCTAGACTATATCCCTCAGGGGTGAGGCAATGGTGTAGGTGGTAGGCACCCATGCACCGGGTCCATGTGCATTGGGTATACTCTACACAGCTCCTAAACACCATATGAGTAGTCCCGTTAGTGGTCCCTAGTATTCCCGCTAGTGGCCACTACTGGTCCGGCTCAAATGGAGGCCCTAGTGAGGGAGGAGGGGCTGGTTCAGGGCTGCTTTTATTGTTGTTGTTCCTTTCTTTTTGTTGTGGCCAGTGATAGCAAGGTCGCGTGTATGCTGGCGAGGGCGGCATGCCACGTGGTCCCCAGCAGCAAGTCTCAAATGAGTCTCAAATTGAGTGTGGATTTCCCTAAGGAAAGGGTCATGTAAGGTTCAGGTTTAGGGTCCTCGTGGCTGACCCAGGGTGGCCCTCTGTGGGGATCTGGCCAACCACCTTGATGATGGCGTGCAGGAGGTCCTCCTGCTCTGGGCCCTGAGGCAGCACCTTGCAGGACAGCACCAGGCAGCCGGGCTGAGACATGGAGAAGCGGCACACAAAGGTCCCCACTGGCTCTGATGCCAGCGCCTGCAGCAGGCAGGCGGTGGAGGCTGGCAGGGGCGGCAGGAGGGGTGGGGGGTAGGTAGGGTGGGCAGGGAATGGTACAGTAGAGACAATGACTGCAGTTGACTCGCAATAGAGGCGTCGGCTCTTGATGCCTAGTGTGGCAACACCTTTGTTGGCAACACTCCTGACGCATGCATCTCCTAACCCTCAAGCGCCGCCTTCACCTGCTTCGAAATATCTCATGTTACACATGAGTGGTTTGGTGGCACTCCTGACACAAAAGTTCACCCTAGTACGGATGCAGCCTAGCCGCGCCTAGCCGCGCCTAGTCGCGCCTAGCCGCCCCGCCCTGCCTTGCCCCCAGCCCTCTCCTCCCCCTATTGTCTGCCCCCCCCCTCACTCACATACTCCACCCCCACCCGGTCCATGTCAAACCCGGACACCACGCAGGGGTCCTCCAGGTTCCACACGCTGCTGATCTGCCGCACCTGAAGGGGACAGAACACAACATGCTGCCTCGGTGCACACAGCCTGCAATACACAGCCTGCCTGATACACAGCCTGCCTGCAATACACAGCCAGCCTGCAATACACAGCCTGCCTGACGATGAGCAATACCAGTGGCCAATGCCTGACAATAGTAAGCCTTACCAATGGCTGATGCCGTGACAGTCAGCATTTGAGATGCGGCCAGGTGTGTGGGATACCATGCATGCTGTTTCAGTCTGCCATGCCACTAATGAAAAACAATTGGTTACAGTCCACTCTGGGGACAGTAGCTTAGGCGGCAGACTGATGCTGCCCCAGGCCTCCTGACTACGTTTGCGGAGGGTGGCTGGCCCCTGTTCCTGTGGGACAGCGCTGCTGCTCTGTCTCACCAAGTTGAGCACCAGCTGGAACTGGGCCTGGAACTCTTGCCACTGCCCAGCAGACACGGTGGCGTGTTCGCTGCTGGCACCAGCCGGGAAGCCGGCCTGCGTCAACAATGCCTGCGGCCAGCGCAGTGCAGGGTAGGGGTGGGAGCAGCCATATGTCGAGTGGTGAGCATGGGCAGACAAGCACTCGTGCTGTTATGGATGTTTCGTGATGTTTCTGATCAGCACCGTGTTTTGCGCCCAAGGTATGGAGCAAGTCGGATGCTGAGCTGCTGAGCGCCCTGCCTCTCAGCCCTGGCCCTTGCGTGGCGCCGGACTTGTGGCTGCCAGCTGCCTGTGGATCCCTCAGGCTGAGGCTCAGCAGCCAGCGCAGTGCTGTGTGTGCCCCGTTGCACCCATAGGCATCAGCGCTGTGGAGGGGGATTGGAGTTGCCATTTTTACCCCTGATTTGATACCTGACCTGGCTAGGGTTTGGGGTTAGGGTTAGGGTTACGTCTACCCAGGTTAGGTTCACCTTAGGATCCAGTCCATTCAAGTTGTCCAGCAGAGCGGCAGGCACGCAGAATCAGCAGACTCGCATGTCAGGACATCCATGCAAGACATGCCAGGGTGTTGGCCTGTGGGTGCTCTCCAGTACTATAAGCTTCATTGGGGCATTTGGTGGGTGGGTGTGCCAATGGCGGGATGGGAGGGGCAGGGCCAGAGGCTGCTGTGACCTGCTAGATGCCATGTCCCCAGTCCTTCCCAAGATGTCATGCGCATGGTGATGGTGTGCATGGTGTGCATGGTGTCTCGGCTGTGGTGGGGGACAGGTAAGCAACGGGTGGTGATCGTCTGGCAACACTTGCATTGGCATGTGGGGTGGGTGGGGTGCCAAGGCCGTACTGCAGTAGGACCAACAGCAGCAAGTCAACATCCAGGCAGCCAGGGAAATGGTGCGATTGGATGGGTTTTGCACCAGCCAGCTCAGCTCAGCTCTGAACAGCCCCTGCCCTGGGAGAGGCCACTGGGCCGAAGTAAGCCAACCAAGCCTGCCGGTTGGGAGCCCTAAGCAGGTCAGGTGCAGGACCGACTGTTGTGCTCAAAGCAAGCGATTTGAGGAGCCAGTGCGGGGCCTCATGTTGTGTCTTGGGTGAACGAGGCCGCCCATGGGGACCTTGGCAAGGGGGTGGCCAGGGCATGCAACTCAGTCCTCAACCTCCAGCGGGCCGGGGAGGGCCCATGGCGCCAATTGGAGCTGTGTTGGTGGCCAGGCCGAGGTGCGGCTCCTGCCCTAGGCAAGGAGTACTCAGCAGAAGGCTTCAAGAAGCTGCGAGACTCAGCATCCAATGGCCAGGGCCAGCAGCCTGTTGCACAGCAGCATGTGCACACTAGGCACTTTACAAGTTGTTGCTTACAAAAGAGCATGTGTTTCATGCCAACATCTATCACCCATCAGGGGTGGGGTCAGGGGACTAGGTATTGGCTCAAGGAACAGATCTGGATACTAGATGACATAGCCCCTAATTGTAGGCTCATCATCACTTGCGCATGTGATGAGCCTGTGATACCTGTGCTGCCTATCACAGCCTCCTGCTGAAACATGCGATGTGTCAGCAGTGTTGTGTTGTGCTACACCGCGCGCAGGACAGGGGCATCCCCAGGAAGGGTTTTACTGGCAGCCGAACCAAACATGTAAATAGACAGCAGTGCTACTAATCACCCTTGTATGCAACCGAACCCCTGGCTAACCCTAACCTGCGGGGTAATGAGCCTCTGCTGCCAGTCACCTCTGCCCTGCCCAGCTGCCCTGCCCAGCTGCCCTGCCCAGCTGCCCTGCCCAGCTGCCCTGCCCAGCTGCCCTGCCCAGCTGCCCTGCCCAGCTGCCCTGCCCAGCTGCCCTGCCCAGCTGCCCTGCCCAGCTGCCCTGCCCAGCTGCCCTGCCCAGCTGCCCTGCCCAGCTGCCCTGCCCAGCTGCCCTGCCCAGCTGCCCTGCCCAGCTGCCCTGCCCAGCTGCCCTGCCCAGCTGCCCTGCCCAGCTGCCCTGCCCAGCTGCCCTGCCCAGCTGCCCTGCCCAGCTGCCCTGCCCAGCTGCCCTGCCCAGCTGCCCTGCCCAGCTGCCCTGCCCAGCTGCCCTGCCCAGCTGCCCTGCCCAGCTGCCCTGCCCAGCTGCCCTGCCCAGCTGCCCTGCCCAGCTGCCCTGCCCAGCTGCCCTGCCCAGCTGCCCTGTCCAGCTGCCCTGCCCAGCTGCCCTGCCCAGCTGCCCTGCCACAGCTGCTGCGGCAGCTGGGAGCCCTGCCCAGCTGCCCTGCCCAGCTGCCCTGCCCAGCTGCCCTGCCCAGCTGCCCTGCCCAGCTGCCCTGCCCAGCTGCCCTGCCCAGCTGCCCTGCCCAGCTGCCCTGCCCAGCTGCCCTGCCCAGCTGCCCTGCCCAGCTGCCCTGCCCAGCTGCCCTGCCCAGCTGCCCTGCCCAGCTGCCCTGCCCAGCTGCCCTGCCCAGCTGCCCTGCCCAGCTGCCCTGCCCAGCTGCCCTGCCCAGCTGCCCTGCCCAGCTGCCCTGCCCAGCTGCCCTGCCCAGCTGCCCTGCCCAGCTGCCCTGCCCAGCTGCCCTGTCCAGCTGCCCTGCCCAGCTGCCCTGCCCAGCTGCCCTGCCACAGCTGCTGCGGCAGCTGGGAGCCCTGCCCAGCTGCCCTGCCCAGCTGCCCTGCCCAGCTGCCCTGCCCAGCTGCCCTGCCCAGCTGCCCTGCCCAGCTGCCCTGCCCAGCTGCCCTGCCCAGCTGCCCTGCCCAGCTGCCCTGTCCAGCTGCCCTGCCCAGCTGCCCTGCCCAGCTGCCCTGCCACAGCTGCTGCGGCAGCTGGGAGCCCTGCCCAGCTGCCCTGCCCAGCTGCCCTGCCCAGCTGCCCTGCCCAGCTGCCCTGCCCAGCTGCCCTGCCCAGCTGCCCTGCCCAGCTGCCCTGCCCAGCTGCCCTGCCCAGCTGCCCTGCCCAGCTGCCCTGCCCAGCTGCCCTGCCCAGCTGCCCTGCCCAGCTGCCCTGCCCAGCTGCCCTGCCCAGCTGCCCTGTCCAGCTGCCCTGCCCAGCTGCCCTGCCCAGCTGCCCTGCCACAGCTGCTGCGGCAGCTGGGAGCCCTGCCCAGCTGCCCTGCCCAGCTGCCCTGCCCAGCTGCCCTGCCCAGCTGCCCTGCCCAGCTGCCCTGCCCAGCTGCCCTGCCCAGCTGCCCTGCCCAGCTGCCCTGCCCAGCTGCCCTGCCCAGCTGCCCTGCCCAGCTGCCCTGCCCAGCTGCCCTGCCCAGCTGCCCTGTCCAGCTGCCCTGCCCAGCTGCCCTGCCACAGCTGCTGCGGCAGCTGGGAGCCCTGCCCAGCTGCCCTGCCCAGCTGCCCTGCCCAGCTGCCCTGCCCAGCTGCCCTGCCCAGCTGCCCTGCCCAGCTGCCCTGCCCAGCTGCCCTGCCCAGCTGCCCTGCCACAGCTGCTGCGGCAGCTGGGAGCCCTGCCCAGCTGCCCTGCCCAGCTGCCCTGCCCAGCTGCCCTGCCCAGCTGCCCTGCCCAGCTGCCCTGCCCAGCTGCCCTGCCCAGCTGCCCTGCCCAGCTGCCCTGCCCAGCTGCCCTGCCCAGCTGCCCTGCCCAGCTGCCCTGCCCAGCTGCCCTGCCCAGCTGCCCTGCCCAGCTGCCCTGCCCAGCTGCCCTGCCCAGCTGCCCTGCCCAGCTGCCCTGCCCAGCTGCCCTGCCCAGCTGCCCTGCCCAGCTGCCCTGCCCAGCTGCTGCGGCAGCTGGGAGCCCTGCGGCAGCTGGGAGCCCTGCGGTAGCTGGGAGCCCTGCCCAGCTGCCCTGCCCAGCTGCCCTGCCCAGCTGCCCTGCCCAGCTGCCCTGCCCAGCTGCCCTGCCCAGCTGCCCTGCCCAGCTGCCCTGCCCAGCTGCCCTGCCCAGCTGCCCTGCCCAGCTGCCCTGCCCAGCTGCCCTGCCCAGCTGCCCTGCCCAGCTGCCCTGCCCAGCTGCCCTGCCCAGCTGCCCTGCCCAGCTGCCCTGCCCAGCTGCCCTGCCCAGCTGCCCTGCCCAGCTGCCCTGCCCAGCTGCCCTGCCCAGCTGCCCTGCCCAGCTGCCCTGCCCAGCTGCCCTGCCCAGCTGCCCTGCCCAGCTGCCCTGCCCAGCTGCCCTGCCCAGCTGCCCTGCCCAGCTGCCCTGCCCAGCTGCCCTGCCCAGCTGCCCTGCCCAGCTGCCCTGCCCAGCTGCCCTGCCCAGCTGCCCTGCCCAGCTGCCCTGCCCAGCTGCCCTGCCCAGCTGCCCTGCCCAGCTGCCCTGCCCAGCTGCCCTGCCCAGCTGCCCTGCCCAGCTGCCCTGCCCAGCTGCCCTGCCCAGCTGCCCTGCCCAGCTGCCCTGCCCAGCTGCCCTGCCCAGCTGCCCTGCCCAGCTGCCCTGCCCAGCTGCCCTGCCCAGCTGCCCTGCCCAGCTGCCCTGCCCAGCTGCCCTGCCCAGCTGCCCTGCCCAGCTGCCCTGCCCAGCTGCCCTGCCCAGCTGCCCTGCCCAGCTGCCCTGCCCAGCTGCCCTGCCCAGCTGCCCTGCCCAGCTGCCCTGCCCAGCTGCCCTGCCCAGCTGCCCTGCCCAGCTGCCCTGCCCAGCTGCCCTGCCCAGCTGCCCTGCCCAGCTGCCCTGCCCAGCTGCCCTGCCCAGCTGCCCTGCCCAGCTGCCCTGCCCAGCTGCCCTGCCCAGCTGCCCTGCCCAGCTGCCCTGCCCAGCTGCCCTGCCCAGCTGCCCTGCCCAGCTGCCCTGCCCAGCTGCCCTGCCCAGCTGCCCTGCCCAGCTGCCCTGCCCAGCTGCCCTGCCCAGCTGCCCTGCCCAGCTGCCCTGCCCAGCTGCCCTGCCCAGCTGCCCTGCCCAGCTGCCCTGCCCAGCTGCCCTGCCCAGCTGCCCTGCCCAGCTGCCCTGCCCAGCTGCCCTGCCCAGCTGCCCTGCCCAGCTGCCCTGCCCAGCTGCCCTGCCCAGCTGCCCTGCCCAGCTGCCCTGCCCAGCTGCCCTGCCCAGCTGCCCTGCCCAGCTGCCCTGCCCAGCTGCCCTGCCCAGCTGCTTCTGGGTGGCACTAACCCTCAGGTTGCTGAAACATGTGCAGCCCTCATGTGCCTAATCAGGCATTGTGCTGGTTGCACTTCTCCCGACACCCGAGCCCCCAGGGTGACCTCACTGCTTGCTGCACCGCCCTGCCCTACCTGCTGCCTGTGCCTGCTGCCTGTGCCTAAGCAGGCACCCACCTGGACATCCAGGTCGCTGAGGCGCCTAGTTAGGCCTGTTGACTCGTACTGGTCCAGGATCCAACTCCTGATAAGCTCACGGCTGTACGTGCCTTGCACTGGTCCCTCCACCTCGTGCAACCCCTCCTCCCTCATGCTCACATCCCTTATACTTGCATGCCCATGACCATGCGCAGCTATGCTCCCCATGCCCTGCCCATGCAATCCAGAACCCAACGCATGGATCTGAGAATGCCTCAAGGTGTCAGGTGTGGTGTGACCAGTGGTGGAAGTCACACCATGGCCTGTCCAGGAGCCCTGTGTGGGTGGGGGTGCTGATGGTGCCAGGGTGTCACGCTCCTGGCTGCTGAGCTGGCTGAGGCTAGCCGGGCTGGGCATGGGCAGCCCTGCAGAAGCTCGTTTGGGTGTCCTGCCACTGCTGCCAGGTATCATGAGTGGCATGGCCTCGCCCAGGGTGCGAGCTATGCTGTCCAGGCCAGGGGGGTTGCCCAGGGAACACTGGGCCTGGCAGAGCAGGGGCAGGCAAAGGGAGTTCAGGGTGGAGTGGGGTACACAGCGGAGGCAGCAGCAGAGATGTAGCGCAAAGGGTCTGAAAGCTGGGGGATTGCGACACTCAATTGCGACACCCAGCTGCAGTTGTATATGTCAAAGAGCCAAAGGGTCGATAGCACTAAGTAAGCACGCTGTAAGATAAGCTGTCTCCGCTGAGGTCTCCGCTGAGGTCCGATGAGGTCCGCTGACCGGAGTGGGGTTGGTAGTCATCAAGGGTGCGACCGAGGATGCTACAACTTGTTTGTAGTAGCTGAGTGAGATTACCCACAGGCCGACATGTTGTTCCTTGTTGAACAAGTTTTGTTGGTCTGGAAGGCTGGTGGTTGTGTGAGGAAATCCAGCCTGGATGGTTTCAAGGGGGTAAGGGCCTGCATGGCTACGTGGCTGCATCGCTGCATCACTGCATGGCTGCATGGCTCTGTCATGTGCCGGGCATGGAGGAAACCATAGCATGGCTACTAATGCACTAGGTGTGAAAAGTGGGCAGGGTGAGGCAAGAGTGGCAAGTCTGACAGGCAAGAGATCAGGGTGGACAGCGCCATGCACGCTAAATGCTGCCTCCCACCCCACAGCCTCTAGCTTGCTCACAGACTCCTGGATTGCAAAGCCTAGGCTATCATAACCCCAGAGGACAGGCCAGGCACGGCGGGCTGGCTCCCAGGCCTTACCTGCTCATGCGTGCCGCCCTGAGGGCCCACAGCCTGCCTGCCGTCCTCAGCCCCCTGCTGCCCTTGGCGCAACGGTCCAGCCCAGGCCTTGAGATAGACCTGGCTCAGGTCAGTGCCCTCCCGCTGCCCTGGCCCTGGCCCCTTGCCTGGCCCTGGGCTATTCACAAACCCTGAGGCCAGGCGCGCGGGCGGCCGGGTGGGCCCAGGGCTGGTGAACAGTAGCCGTGGGTACGGGGACTTGACCTGGGGTGCAAGGACAAGGAGCGCAGGGTAGGTGGCCTCTGCTTCCCTGCTCATCATCTGCCACCCTAAAGCCTTTCAGGAAAGGGGTTGCATGGTATGGCCATGAGGGTGGCGTTTGCGGCTTGCTGCGAGACAGGCAGTGAGGAGAGCAGCTGCTGAAGAACTGGTGACACTGAGACATGGTTGCTGAGCACACAACAAGCATCGCCTGTTCCTTCTGACCCTCCTGTCGGTGAAGCTGTCAGTGAGCACCCCAGATCTATGCACCAAGCCAGTGGTACAAAAGCTTAAGAGGGTGATGGCATGTGTTGTTTTGTGGCACTGCTGCACAGTAATCACAATGACCGCACCCAGGCAATGCCTGGACATAGACTCAGGTGACGAGCAGACCAAGGGCATGTTCATCTTCTGTTGTCCAACTGCTAGCCAACCGCTGTACAGCCTTGCGGCAGTGGAGCCCCAATTGAGGGTGGTGGCAATGGTGTTGGTGGTTAGTCTGGCAGTGGCACTGGGAAGCCCAGGGAGGCAATAGGGGCGATATAAGGGGCACCTCATCATACCTTAAGCCCGACCCTCTGCCAGCCCGCCCCGCCCCGCCACACTGCCCTCTCACCTGAAGCCCAGTGCCTACCTCGCCAATGCTTGCCAGCCCCTGAGGTGAGGTCGGCTGAGTTGAGTAGCTCTGGTGGTTGGGATGGTGGTTGGTGGATGGCAGGCAGTGGAGCGAGAGCCCCAGCTTGAGTGCCGCCTTCTCACGCTGCTCTGCTCGGCAGATGCCTATTGTAGGAACATTGTAGACCTGCAGCAGCAGCCCCACCCACATGCCATGCGGTGTCACACTCTGGTCACACTCAGGTCACCCTTACGGTCAGCCTAACAGTCATTTAGCTGGTCACTCTCTCCTCGACCAGCCTTGGGTGGCTCAAGCTTGTGAACCTTGCCTGTTACACAGCTGTGGGCGTAGAGCTGTTTTGCAGTGCTGGTGGCGCTGGTGGGATGGGCGTGGGAGGGTGAGCCTGCTGCTTGTATGGTCCTATCCCATCCAGGAAGTAGGCACTATGCTTGTCGGACAGTGTTAATAGATCACCAGGTATAGGTAGTCAACGTCCAAGATGGTAGCACAAAACACCAAGTAGACCTGCAGCAATCAGCAGGCAGCAGGCATCAGAGGCAAAGGCAGCGGAGGCAACAGAGCAGCAGGCTGGCAGCTGGCAGCAGACAGGTAAGCGGGCGGTTCTCTGCCTTTGCCAACACATCTTCCCTGGCACAATGCCATGCCAAAGAAAGCAGGAAAAGCAGCATGCATTTTTTCATCACCCAGCAGCCCTAGTGCTTTGTCAATGCCTCTTAATACCGCCTGCCAGTAGTCAGATCAGGGTAACCTGCCATGACCATGATCATTTGCAATGGCTGACCAGCATTTCCTGCCCTGACGAGCCCCATGTGCCTTGTCAGAGCAACAGCATCTGCCTTGCCTCAATCACTCCCGTGCACCGCCTTCACCACATTGAGCTGCCATCCTTGGGTCCCCAGCAACAGCCATCTTATACATGCCCCTACTCTGGCCTCCCTGGTTGCCTTGCCTTGTTCATGCGTGTGGGCTTCATCAGCTCCAGGTTTGCAAAATCAAACTGCAGCAGCACAAGGGCATGTCCCAGCCATAGCAGGTAGAGCAAGGTGGCTGAGCCCGAAGCGCGCGCGGGCGGGCGGGCGGGCGGGCGGGCGGGCGATTGGGCGATTGGGCGGGCGGGCGATTGGGCGGGCGGGCGGGCGATTGGGCGGGCGGGCGGGCGATTGGGCGGGCGGGCGGGCGATTGGGCGGGCAGGCGGGCGATTGGGCGGGCGGGCGGGCGATTGGGCGGGCGGGCGGGCGATTGGGCGGGCGGGCGGGCGATTGGGCGGGCGGGCGGGCGGGCCGGCGGGCCGGCGGGCGGCGGGCGGGCGGGCGGGCGGGCGGGGCGGGCGGGCGGGCGGGCGGGCGGGCGGGCGGGCGGGCGGGCGGGCGGGCGGGCGGGCGGGCGGGCGGGCGGGCGGGCGGGCGGGCGGGCGGGCGGGCGGGCGGGCGGGCGGGCGGGCGGGCGGGCGGGCGGGCGGGCGGGCGGGCGGGCGGGCGGGCGGGCGGGCAGGCAGGCAGGCAACACCATTGGCTTCCCTGCACTATCACCCAACCCCCCCCCTTCCAGCATAACCAGCCTGTTCTCCTGTACACACATCTACTCTATGCGGCCCATGCTCAGCCCTGTGCTTTCCCTGCTGGTCCTGCATCCAACCTGACTGGACACATGGGACAGGCTAGTGTTCAGGCGGTCAGACAGGTCAGTCTGGCATGGGTCGTGAGCTGCCCACCTCATGACTCATGACCATTGTCTCTCTCTCAGCACCGCCCCCATCACCTCCCAGCCCCTCCGAGGCCCTGGTGCTGAGACCCGCCCCCGCCGTACACGCAGCCACAGCTTGGACTGTGCCCAGAATGCCCTGGGTGGACAGGGGTGCTGGGTCGTCAGCAGCAGGGAGGCCCAGGTGTTGGTTGGGGGCAGTGCATGCTGCAGCTGACTCTGCTGTTAGGTCTGGGACGATGGTGGGGGTGGGGAGTAGGGTCGAAGTAGCCCCTCCAGCAATGATCAAGCTGCCTGACAGCTGAGTCAGCACATGGGCATCCAGCTGTTGCTGCTCCTGCTGCTGCTGGTGGTGGTAGGAGGAAGGAAGGGTGGAGGTGGGAGTTGCTAGGGAGGTTGGGGCGGCCACCATGAAGAGCTGCTGGTTAAGAGGGTCTAGCGGGGGCAGGGTCAGGGGCAGTGAGGGAGCAGCAGCTCTGAGCTCTCACAGCCTATCACTAGATTAGTAATGAGTGGCGTCTGGAGCAGCAGCAGCAGCAGCAGCAGCAGCAGCAGCAGGAGGGGTGTAGAATAAAGGCATTGCACTGTGGGCATGCTACAAACTGGCGGACATGATGGTTGCCGCAATCCTGCTGCTCCTGCTTTTGTTGTTGATGATGTCATGTTGCTGCTGTCGCTATTGGATGTGATGGCCACACCACTGCTAATGGTGCTGGTGGTAAACATGAGGCAAAAGGCTACGCTGCTGCTCCTCATGATGATGTGTGTGCCTATGGCTCACCGGGGTGTTGAGGTGCTTGACCACGCCCGACAGGGCATCCAACAGCTGCTGCGTCTCCCTCTGCCCCTGTGACGGCTGCAACGGATGTGGTGAGAGCCCCAAATCCAAGGGTGGGGCACTGGGCAGGGGCAGGCCTGTCAGCATGGGGCAGGGACCTAGCGTGCCCCATGCGCTGTCCTGCTGGGGCTGCTTCCCCACATCCACCACCACCGCACGCACCCCTCCTGCAGCCGTCTCCTCCATTCCATCCACACCCCAGCCTGCTCTGAGGCTGGAAGCAAAGCATCCATTGGGGCTGCCGCTGGCTTGCGCGCTGTACAGCATGTCCAGCTGGCTAGCTGGCCGCTTGATGCCACAGCCAGAGTGCCTCTTCTCTTGGGGTGTGCCTTGATGGCGGTGGGGCCGGGAGGGTGCCTGGGGGGAGCAAGCTGTAGATGGCTGGCCCTGATCACCAGAAGGAGCCAAACGCAGCAGCAGTGGTGGCAGCAGTAACAATGTTGGTTACAGCAGCAGCAGAAAACGATGAAGTGAACACCTAGGTGACAGGGGGGCAGGGCAGGGGGGAGTGTAAGTGAGGCGGTATAAGCTGACCAAGGTGTCTGATGCAGAAGGTGATGACCGGGTGCCAGTGTGTCAGGGCAGGGCAGTCAGTGCAAGGCAAGGCAGATTGTGCTGGGCCATGGGCAGGGCTGTGACGGCAGGGCAGTGGGCAGGGCTGTGACGACAGGGCTGTGGGCAGGGCAGCGGGCAGGGCAGTGGGCAGGGCAGTGGGCAGGGCAGTGGGCAGGGCTGTGACGACAGGGCTGTGGGCAGGGCAGTGGGCAGGGCTGTGAAGACAGGGCTGTGGGCAGGGCAGTGGGCAGGGCTGTGACGACAGGGCTGTGGGCAGGGCAGCGGGCAGGGCAGTGGGCAGGGCAGTGGGCAGGGCTGTGGGCAGGGCTGTGGGCAGGGCTGTGGGCAGGGCAGCGGGCAGGGCTGCGAGGTAGGGCTGTGAGGTAGGGCTGTGAAGGCTTACCGGTGATGTGAAGATATGTGTGATGCTGGTGCTGCCCTTGAGCTCTGTGATTTTCTGCAGGCATGAGGTGAACGTTGGCAGGCAGCTCGTCTATGCCCACCGCCATCAATGCCAATCAGCTGCTTTAACCCCATGCCTGTTTAAGATCCGTGCACAACACCTGACCATGGGGGCCCAAGTGTTGGCTAGCCCCTGATTGCACCAAGCAGGCCTCAAGCATGGCCCAAGGCGTCTATGCAGCATTGTGCTTTGCAGCAATGCTGACAAGTCAGTGGCTTGATATGATGCTGATAGCGTGAGAGATGTGATAGAGTGCCCTAACATGGTGCTGCATTAAAGGTGTGGGCAGGGACCATCTTTCACATCAGCTTGCCTTGTCCGTTGTCTTGTCGTCTGGGTTGCTGTCTTCATGCGACCAGAGCAGGATGTTGTCTTTCTGTTGTTGCGTCAGCAGAAAGGCCTGCAGCCAGTGGGCAGAGAGGCCTACAGCCAGTGGCAGCTGATCCCTGACTTCACCGTGCCCTGCAGTGCACACCCCTCCCATTAAGACTGGGCCGGCATCACGTTGCTGACCATGCGATGGAGAGGCCACTGACATTGCCAAAGGCCACTGACATTCGCATAGCAGGGGGTCCAGGCTGGGCAGCGGTGCCAGGTCGCGGGCTAAGTAGTGCAGCCTAACCTGCACTGTACTAGTGCCCCAGATATCCCTGACGCACCCAGCGTCCTCATCCCCAGCACTCCTTGCTTGCCGCCATTCGGCAAGAGCGGGGGCTGGAGCCACGGATGCTGAGTTGGCGAGCTGGCATGGCTGAAAAAGCCATGGGCAGGCGTGCTGCCTGAGACGGTGATCTTTCGTGATTGCAGCTAGATCTGACAAGTGACCGTTACAGTCATCACTCTGTGAACCATTCTGCAGAAGCCGTGAGTCATCAGGCCTACCCCTGCCCCTACCCAGCCCGCCCAAGGCAAAGGCAAGGCCAAAGGCAAGGCTGCTAAAGCCCAATCAGCACAACAGCCTGGCAGGTGGCTGAACAGGGACTGCAATGCAGCGTAAACATGCAGCGCACTGGGGACAGCAGGTGGCGTTAGCTCAAGCTGTGCTGGTGGCCGGACCGGGTGAAGCTGCCAGCCAAGGGCAAGGAGTACCCAGGCCTGGGCTACAAGCGGCTGTGAGACCGGCCACCCAAGGCCCAGCAGAAGCAGCCCGAGGCACAGTAGTGTGCCCCCCTTTGAGCTGTCAACACCTTGCCTTTAGTGCATGTCAATTACGCCAACTCTAGACTGTAGCCCTGTCACAGGGGTCAGGCAGTAGTGTAGTTGGTAGGCGCCCATGCCATGTGCATGGTACATAACTCCACACAGCCCCATGACACAGACCTGAGTGGTCCATAGTGGTCTGACTCTACTGCAGGCCCTAGTAAGGGACGAGGGGCTGGCGTGCTGCTCACTGTGGTGGCTTTTTCTGCTGACCTGCTCAGCTGACATCATAGGTTGGTCTCTGCCATGGCCTGTGTACCAGACTGATAGTCAGCAGCCCGACTTCTAGCAGCAGGGGCTCCAAAACGCCCCAGGCACCCGCTGAAAGGTTCTCGTCTAGGCTCCGCTGAACAGGCTCTGACAGTGCATGCTTAGCCAGAGCCACACCATTCAGAGACTCTGGTGTGTGGCCTGGTAGCCAGTTAGCAGTGGGGGTGCACCCTGCTACCCGGAAGGCTGGATGATGCTGCAAAACTTATAGCACAGCTGGCACAGGAACCAGGCAACCAGAGTCGCATGCGCAGTTGTGCAAGCTGTGTTAGGTAAGCTGGCAATTAGGCAGCGATACCTTTACAGTGACAGGGACCGCGACAGCCCCTCTGTATCGCACATCCACTGCGACCTTAAACGATGGCGACAGACGCCTGCAACAGTGGGCGGTTCCCAATTAGGTCGCACCCACGTGCCCTAATACTTCGCACCCGCTGCCGGCTACTCGTACTCGCCTGTCCTGCTTCACCGGAGCACACCACTCAGCTGGTGCTTCCCGGAGAGCCATCGACAAGCTGCTGACATTCGTCGGCACTGCAGCAGGGCGCCCATTTCGCTGCAGATTTTGCCTGCTAGCGGCTGCATCCCATTCTACTGCGTGAGCTGCCGTGTCAGTGGCATGGAACCGGACATACAGGCTGCACCATTTCTCCCCTCCTGCGTAAAAACAACGACACCCTAACATCAGCAAACAAGTACCTTTGCCCCAATTCGTACCCGAGAAAGCCACGGACCCGGCATTGCATCGCGTCTCATGATGGCATCCTGCACAGCGTTACTCCACTCCATTTCCGGTTCCCTTCAAGATTGCTATAGTGGTATACTATACAACCCCTGCCTGTCTGATTGCCCTGACTGCCCACCCACTGCGTCGCGGGAAAAGTGTAGCGGCAAGGAAGTAAGTTCGCGATGAACCTTTCTGGTTGGTCGGTGAAACAGACCCACAACTCCTTGACCCGACACACGAACCGCGTGTAATGATGGCATCGTGCACACCCGCTGCTCCCACTCCACCCGCTGTTCTCGCTCACGCTTTTCCCCTCCCGCTGCCTCCGCTCCTCCCGCTGCCGCTGCCGCTCCTGCTCCTCCCACTGCTCCTCCCGCTCCCTCTCCCGCTCTCCGTAACCCCCACTTGCACAACTCGCCCCCGCTGTACCACTGAGCGTACAACAAGACAACCCCAACATGACAAAATACTGAGCTAAATTAGCTATAGCTATAGGCACACACACCAGAATGGCTGAGCTGGAGTGGGCATTAGGCACACTAGCAGTAGCCAGTATGAGCTCGCAGCCTGTGTCTGATTACATCTATTGCTTTATTTTGGTATAGCATGAGGGCTGTAGGGTTCGAAAGGTGCCTGGTTGCCTAAACGCGGCTGTGTCAACACCGCCAACATGGGCACGTGAAAGGTGAGGACTAGGTGGCCTAGCAAGGCCACAACGAACTAATGTCAGAGGGCTGGGAACCCCCAGCAGGGCAAGTGGACCATTAGCTAAAGCACCCAGCCTGGAGCAAGATGAAGGGCAAGCAAGTAAGGGGCCTGACATGGTGCCCCCTGGTACCCCCTCCACACACAGGCAGCCCATAGCCTTGCCAAGTAAGTTACAGCCAGCCAAACAAAACTTGTTCAACAGGGAACAACATGTTTGGCTGTGGGTAATCTCGCTCAGCTACTCCATTCAAGTTGAAGCATCCTCGGTCGCACCCTTGATGACTACCAACCCCACATTGATGGCACTCTTTCCCCCTCAGCCACTGGGCACCTCATCAACACTAACAGCTTAATGCTTTTGTAAGGCTACTAGCCTGTGTAAACTACTGCATTGTTGCGGGCCCGGCCATCAATACCCCGCCGGTACTCTGCAGCATGGTGCAAGCTCTGCTTGCCCTTGGACAGCCGATCACTGACCCGCTTGTAGCCCTGCTGGTACTCCTTGCCAACGGGGGTGAGAGCCTCCCTGTCCTTCCAGCTGCACAGCTCCAGGGGGCGCTGCATGCTCTCCCCAATCCCCAATGGAAGTTGAGGCAGGGGTTGGTGTCCCGGTCCAGCCACCTGCCCCATGGGAGGGCCTGAAGTGGTGGGACTGGGCCAGGTGGGGGCTGGACAGGGGGAGGGGGCTCCTGGCCAGGGGGAGGTAGTGGGGGGTCCTGGGCAGGGGGAGTGGGGTCCTGGGCAGGTGGCTCCTGGGCAAGGAGGGCCTGGGCAGGGGCTGGGGGGTCCTGGGCAGGGGGGTGCTGAGCTGGGGGAGGGGGAGGGGGGTTGGGCTGCACCTGATGGCACCACTTCAGGCCCCGCACATCCTCAGCATGCCGCAGGCTCCAGGCTGGGCGCAACAGCCGCTGGTTGACCTGGCCTGCTGGGGTTCAAAACCTTGCAACTAAATAATTGCAGCAACAGGGGTGTTACAAAACCTGATCCTGCACCACAGATGTCAGGCTAGAGCATGAGATGTAGAGACATGAAAGAAGCAGGGACATGAAGCAGTTCATAACAAGAGTGTGCGCGCACATCTTTGTGCCTGCCGCCGTAAACCGTGTCATCACTTATCTTTTGCTGTAAGTAAGGTCGATGGTGTGAAACTACAATCATTACGCTCCCAACAAATTCTAGGATCCAGCTGTTCTTGTAGAACCCTGAAGGTAGCTGGATGAAAAGTAGTACACCTTGGAAGGCGGGAGCTGCAATGCAGTCTTTAAAGCCACATCCACCCAATCAATAAATATACTTGCCCCCAGGTGCCTTCGTGCCACTGCTTGGGTTTTCCAAACCAACACGTTTGCTGTTTCCCTGGTATACGATACACTGGACCAACTGCCCTTCGAACCTTGGCCACCCACTTCTCGACATTGAGCACCAGGTGTTTACAATCTGTGCCAGTGCCACCAGAGTGTTGCTGTCCCCAGGGCGGCAGTCAGTGCTTTTCGGCAAGACATGTGTCAGTTTGACTTCCCAGGCATCTACAAGGTGCTTGTGTGCAACTGCACGCAGCCTTGAGATTGCATACATGTTATGCGTGCAACAGCAAGAATAAAACCATGATTGTATGGCTACTCCCTATGATGTCGCTTCTGTTGAGACACCATCCTAAAGCGCTGTAGCCACTTCTGCTCCTTCCGTAGCGGCTTTTGCTGCATGTTCTCTGCAAGGCATGCAATGACTTGCTTGCAGGTTTTCAATTTCCTAGAGCCAGGTGGTGCCAGTGACACAACCATGACTGGAGCAAGCGCTCGGATGCGGCTGCCAACCGTGCCTCTCGCGGCCATCCCCAAGATTTACACCGTCCTAAAATGGCTGTGCCTCATCATGTGCGAACCTCGGCAGCTGCATACATCGCACTCATTACATTGCTGGTTAAGCGACGCCGGCCTTTGTGCTTGCAGCATCGCCGTATCTACCGCGGGCGTGGGGTTCTTTCAGAGCATGCTTGTGTCCTGGCTGTACGAGATACGCTCTCAGTTCATTTATCGTGTGGTGGTAGGCCCTTGCCGCCCTGCATTGCGAAAAGCCACTGCTCTGCAAGTGCACATATACATGTCGATGTCTTGCGCAGCAACTGGACGTAAGCTGGAAACTCAAGTTTTTGCAATACACTGGCTTCAACCTGCTGCTGGCATTCTTATGCAGCTTCTCTCTGTATGTCATCTCTCCAGCTGCCTCTGGCTCTGGTATCCCAGATGTCAAGGCCTACTTGAACGGGGTGGAGTCTCCCATCTTTCGCAATTTCTTTCGTGTCAGGACATTCATCGGCAAGGTGACACCTTGAATGTTGGATGACTATGTGCCCTACCTCCTGTGAAGTGCCCTGGCACTGCGCATTGCACTGTGCATGTCTGCAGGTGATTGGCAGTGCTTTGGCAGTGTCTGCAAGTCTCATCATGGGCAAAGAGGGGCCCATGCTACATGCTGGGTCCATTCTAGCAGTGATCCTGGGAACCAAGTGAGATTGATTTCGGTCTAGTCGGCCTGGACAGCTGCTTCAGTGTCTTCACGGATGCGATGTGGACCTGTCATCTGCTTGCAGCAAGTGGATGACGCAGCAGATGGAGATCGCTGCACACTGGGGAGTGTACACATACAACAAGGAGCTACGAGACCTTGTGGCCATTGGCGCGGCATGTGGCGTCACAACAGCATTTAAAGCCCCAGTAAGCGCTTTGTCACTGTGACAGGCAGGAGCACAGCAGTTGACCAGCTGCTGTGCCTCTCTGTAGGTCGGAGGTGTGCTGTTTGCCATGGAGATGTCTACCCGATGGCGGAAGGAACTGACATGGCGTGCTTTCATGGCATGTGCCATCACGGTGGTGGTGGTACGACTGCTGAACACAATTTGCGTGGGCCACTCCATGTGCAGCATGCTGCAGTGGGGCTCACTGATTTGGTTCCAGGTGGGGGAGCGCCTCTTTGTTACGCTGTAGCTGCCACAACTGCCAGTCTTCTGTGGCTCGCTGTTGGCACCAGCTATTCTGGGGCCTGGTGCGGCTGCAGATGTCCAGCATGCCGACGCCTTACCAGCAAGTGTGGGCAGTTGTCATCTTGGCAGCCATCACAGGCTACCTGGGCTGCCTCTACACCTCCTTCAACACCTGGGTGTGCCTTGTGCGCAAAAAGTGGGCCAAGTTCATGTGGGCCAAGATCCTGGAGGTACGCTGACGCCAGGGTGCATGACATGCTGTGCATATCCAGCCACTAAGTGTATCCCTACCGCAGATCCCTGTCTGCGCATTCCATTGCAGGTGTGCATTATCTCCATTGCTACTTCCATCATCTTCTATATTTTGCCTGTGATGGGCTCCTGCAAAGCCTGTGATTCACAGGATCCAGATCACTGCATCCGAGGTAAGAAAGCCTGGCCAACAGTTCTGTCAGGCACAATGCTGGTGTGACTTAATGACTACCTAGCTTCAGAACACCTCTACTGTGATGTTGCTCTTGGTATGGGGATGTCAGGGAACAGCGACACAGCACCAGGTCTCAGCACTGCTTGAGCCACCACGGCCAGGCCAGCACAGCTCATCGCCCGCCACTTGGCCTCCCCAGAGTTGAGTTGCTGTCCCGGCACAGCCACCTGCCAAGAACCCCAGGGAGGAGCCATGCAGCCTTGCTTCCGGCCATGGTCTTGCCCCTGGTGGGCTTGCAAGGGAGCACCATTGAACACTACATGACCCACATAGGCACGATAGGCTAATGCTAAGCTGGCCCCACCAGGCCTGCTCAGTTTCCTGCGGTCTAGATGTCCTCACAGCGCAGGGGAGTGCTCGTAGTCAGCAGAGATAACCTGGCTGGTGCAAATACACCGGCAGGAACCATGCCGGGCTGCCTGTCCTCTCCACCACCTTGCGGCAGGCTTGCAGCACGGCCCGCGCACCACATCTACTCAGTGTGGCGATGCCAGTGTTGCCATGAAACCCTGGAAAGGATTGGGGCATGGCACCTTGCAAGTCATGTTGGCCCACACCTTGCACATCATTGTATTGAGGCAGCTGATATCCAATGCACTAAACCACTCTTCACAAAACCACTTTAATGCCGGCTCCTGCACAGCATACAGCTTGAGCTTCTGCATCACGCCCTTGATATTTAAGGGTTCTGCTTGCACAAGGCATCCCAGATGGCCAGGGTGATTATGACCGCTGGTTGGCCTTCTGGTCAGCTGCCTCAGGTATAGACACACGCCAACCCATCCTTGTGAAATGTGGGCTGCCACGCAGGTTGAGGACGGTGTGGAGGGGTGGGTGTGGATGGGAGTGGGTCGAGTGGGGCTGCACCCTGGGCTGGGGGAAGTTGCATTGAGGCAGGGGTGGGGTGGTTGGGATGCTGGCTGTGGGCGCTGATTGACACACCCACTTCTGAGAGGTTCTCCAACTTGGCCTTAATCATCTGCACCAGCATCATGGTGTCAGTCGGCACTGTGAATGCAAATAGGGAGAAGAGCTAGCTGCACTTCCACCCTGTGAACCATGCACTGTAGCTTTAGCACCTTGGCCCTCAACCTTGAGCCTTCATTGCAGTCGAACACTCATTGTGGACCACTACAAGACAGTGTTTTGTCTGTGTGGAGTTCCATGCACATGGCATACACATGGCATACACATGGCTTGCACATGGCATTCTCCCATAGTGGCCTGACCTTGATCTGCGAGGCCACAAAGGGGCATAAACCATGAGCAATGATTGAGCACAGTTGCTGTCATGCCAGTCTGGCTAGTCGCTCCCTAGGGGTTCCATTCAACAGTGTGGAGGGTAGGCACCCGCAGCCTTAGGGACAATCGCATGGACAAGGATCCTGGGGCTGACATGGCACATACCCGTAGGAACATGGGCACCCGTGTTAGCATGTGCCCCTCAGCGGTCACCGTGCCGTGACTGCCCCGCTTGGCCTGTGCACCAGAGCTGCCACTTGCCCTGACTAGGCACCCAACAGCCCCGCTCCACCCCTGCTGTGACCTTGCGCTCACCCCTCCAAAGCTTGTGTTCATCAGCAGCTGCAAGCCCACGTAGTCACTGGCATTCTGCAGCGACACAGACACCAAAACTCCCAGCATGAGAATGTGCTGCATTTTCTGTAGCTTCAGCAGCACCCTTGTCTTGTTCTGTTTTGTATTCTTCGCTGCCAGCATGCACCACAAACTGACAGGGACCTGCGGGCATATGTTGCCTAGTGTGTTCAATATGTTAGTGCAGTACCTCGTGCCTGCTCTCTTGTCGCGGGCTCAGCAGCCATAATCCGGGCTCTCTGTTCCATGCCCACAGGAGGCCCACTCAGTGTTTGGCAGACAGCGTGTCCCTTGCAGACATGCAGGCATGATGCACTTGTGTGCTAGAGCTTGAAATTCACATGTTTGGTGTGCCCGCAGGCGAAGTGAAGTTCAAGAGCTTTGCAGGGTACCGCTGCCACCTCCCCAACCACTACAATGACCTGGCAGTGCTCGTGTTTAACCCTCAGGTCAGGCGACAGCTCAGGCAATGCATCCACATAGGCATGGCTCTTGTACTCGCTTTGTGAACGCCAGGTGCACGGAAAGCTGTGGTGCTGACATGTGCTTAATGGCAATGTTGCTGCCATACAGGGGTATATCATCCAAGCCTTGTTTCAAGCCCATAGCAAGACCTTTTCTTTTGGCACGATGGCAATCTACGCCGCAGCCTACTGGTTCATGGCTGCAATCACGTATGGAGCCTTCATTCCCTCGGGCCTGTTTACACCCTCACTCATCTTTGGCGGGTGCATCGGGTACGCAGCAGCCTAGGTTGCACAGCCGTGTGCTGCATGACTGCTCCACCTGCCCTGACCAATGCCTGCGAACAAGCTGTATTGCTAGCCGTTGGCAGCTGT
>JASKMD010000012.1:4435386-4468720 GCA_030144725.1 Haematococcus lacustris | reverse complement strand
CAGTCTGTCAATTAAGCGAGCAGTTACAGGCATGTCAACAGCAACGTGACCGCATACAGTCCAGCCACAATCATCAGTGTTGTGCTGGCAGGTACCGCCATACCTCCTACCACAAGCAGACGAAGCACCAATGGGCCAGGGACGACCCAGCCTTTGTCGTGGTGATGAGCGTCCTGGTAGCAGCAGCAGCAACGGCCTACTGCGTGACGTGAGACTCATGTGTGAGGTGCCATGGCATGTCAACACAGCGCATGCTGCTCACAAGGCATGGCTTCAGTGCATCTGGCAAATGCTCATGATCATCACCCTTGTATGGCGTGTGCCAAGCTGCGATGTACCAAATGGATGTCTGACAAATGATTGGGGTGGTGCCTGGCATGTTGCAAGTACCATCATGGTCATCATGGTACTGTCATCAATGACAACATGCCGTGTTACCAGCAGAGCAGAGCCGAAGCATACCGCAGCCTCAGTGCATCTCCCTAGCTGTACTATGTGCTTGTGTGGCTTTTGCAGCTATGGCGACACAGTGTGGCATTCCCTGCTCACCATCCTGTCAGCGGTGCTGGTTGACTTCATTGCGCTTGGCTGCGCTGTGGCTACAGCCTGCTGGTACGCCTTCTGTGGGCCAGGCCAGACCCACACATGGCCCGCACATGATGACCCACCCACCTGCCCAGCCTCCCACCTCCACCATCCAGGCCAAGGCGGGGAAGGCAAAGGCAGGGAAGGCAAGGAGAACTCATGCCAGAGCCGTAACCCCACTGGGCTTCCAGCAGGGAGTGGCAGCAGGAGCTGGCCAGCTGGACATCTAGCCCGCACTTCGGATAACTCTGGGCAGACTGTGTTAACATGAGCAACATGAGCATGGATGGAGCATCACGTGCCTGCCCAACCCCGCCCCCTCAGGTGCTGCCGTGCCTGCGCCTGCAACCACAGGATGCTTGCCAACACCTTCTTGTTAAAGCGACCTGGACAGCACCAGACTGACCAGCAGGTCGAATGGTGCGCAACTGCCAGACCCTGGGCTGGTGTCAGCCTTGGCCAGAATGAATAAGGAGGCATGCGTGGGTTGGCTATAACTCAAGGGCCAGGAGTACACCGCTGAAGCCGTCCTCAGCTCTGCTTGTCAATGCAAGCGATGTCCTGCCTGCCTGGCTTACCTGGTCTGCCTGGCCTGCTGCTGTTAGCGATGTGCCGTCGCCACCGCAGCACAAGTACAAGCAAGGGGTGGGCTGCCCTGCTGCCGCAGGCTGTATGCCTTTGACGTGCACTGCAACTCATACCTCCCGCTGTTCCTTGTCTTGTATGGTGAGTGGAGGGGCCAGCTGGCAGGACCCCTGACGCACCCCCCTCCTGATGAGTAACTCACCTACCAGCCTGGATGACACCACCCAGTGCCCCTCCCTCACACCCTGTTGGTCACACATGTAGCTGCCCTCACACCCTGCTGGTCACACATGAAGCCACCCTTAACCGTGTGGCCCAAGCATTCTGATCTGGGTGTGCCTCAGGGCATGTAGCTCAAGAGCGTAGCATCTGTCGTAGCCTCTACCTGCATGTCCCCTGGCCTGCTTGCCGTCCCGTCATCCCTATCGTCGGCCCTACCATGCTCTGCATGGGTCACTCTGAATTGATGCACATGGGCTTGGTATGTAGCTGTTGCCGGCATGGAGGTCCTTACAAAACACAGCCCACACATGCAGCCTGGCCTGGCCTACAATATGCCAGGGGTGGCGGCTTTGGTGCTGCTTGGGGGCTGGCACATTGTACAGATGCTCTGGACATACGCCTCATGCTCAGACTACCCATACACACTGCCCATCATCATCATCATCATCATCATCATCATCATCATCAGCAGCAGCAGCAGCACCAGCAGCAACACATGATGTTTGCCAAACATACAGACTGCCTATGTATGTTTAGGTACAGGCAAGCTTGCGTGCAGTGAGAGCAGGCGAGTGAGGCGAGTTGGGGATGCCTCGCCAGCACAGACAGCCACTGGTGCCCCTAGCCTGATCCCAGCTCCATGCCTTGACAAACGCGCAGCAGCACAGCAGGCTTGCATGGCGCCACCCACACTGCATGCATGCCGCCCTGCCTGCTGCAGTCCTTCAGTTCTTCCTCAGCCCCATCCTCCTGGCCCGCTCCCTGCTGGGCAACCTGTTGGCGTGCCTGCTGTATGCACTTGCCCTCTCCTACTACCACTACATGAGCTTCCTGGGGTACAGCGCCTTGCCCTTCCTGGAGCGCACAGAGGTCAGTGGCTGCAGCTGAGCCACGGCTGGACTTAGTGCGGCCAGGAAAATGCTCAGGCATCTCCCTGCCAGGCGCTGCTGCTTGGTCTTGTGGACAAGCAGCACCCATGGCCCATGCTGCAGCACTCATGCAATGCCCTGAATCTGCAATGGACCTGTAGTGGGTTTGTAGTACCGCTGGTGCTGGCAGGTTCAGGTACGGTGATGTGCACCTTCCTCCATGACCCCATGTGCACCTGATAGCATGCACACATGGCCATGGAAAGTGCCAAAGACAAACCTGCCACTTACAGTGAGGGGGCGGTCAAGCGGCCAGAAAGTTGGTGTGTGACCGAGCTATCCCACGGCTGCAGGCTGAAGCGGTGTATGGCCGACCCCTTGGCCACATGCAGGTGTTCTTGTGGCCCATCGCCCTGATCCTAGTGGCCATGCCCTTTGCACTGGTGTCTGGCTTCAACCCCTGCCGCTTCACCTTGGGCATCTACTTTGGGTGACGGCTGCTGATGAATAGCCCCCCAAAAACAGCCCCAAGCTGG
The DNA here is from genome assembly GCA_030144725.1 of Haematococcus lacustris. Lineage (NCBI taxonomy): Eukaryota > Viridiplantae > Chlorophyta > Chlorophyceae > Chlamydomonadales > Haematococcaceae > Haematococcus > Haematococcus lacustris. The sequence goes on along the minus strand of JASKMD010000012.1, from coordinate 4,465,923 downwards.
TCCCAGGGAGCATCAGGCAGCAACACAGGAGCATTGCAGCTCCGCAGGGGCCACCTGCCCCAAGTCGTCCAGCTGTGAGTGCATGGCCATGCTACGGGGTGCATGCTCTAGGCAGCACAGCTGTGTGGAGCAGCAGAAGCAGCAGCAGCAGCAGCAGCAGTGCACCAGGAAGGTCCAGCAAGCGGCGAGCAGATCAAGGCATGGCCAGGGACAAGCAGCGGCCAGCGGCTTGGGTTCATTGCCAGGTGTTGACCAGGTGCTGAGGGGTGGCTTCCTTCATGGGGCATGCCGCAGTGCACGGGCCTGCACCCGCGCAGCTTGCCGCCGTCGCTGCTGGTACTGGTCTTCTTGCTGCCGATCCCTCACAAGCTGCTCCAGGGTCAGATCCTGCACCAGGCGATCCAAGCGCAACATGCTTGCGTCCGGCTCAAATGGAGGCCCTAGTGAGGGACTGGTATGTAGGGGGCTGGTATGTCCACCCACTGCCTGCGCCCAGTGCCCAGGTTGGGCAGCCGGGGTCGGCCAGTCCAGCGGGACAGCTCCCCGTGGTGGGTACCAGGCAGCCAGGCACCACCAGATGTTCAGCGCTTGCAGCAGCCATGGACACAACAAGAGATGTGTGCAATGTCATCGATGTCACCGTTGCGATTGTCTTTGTCTTGGCTGGTGTGGTGCTGACCAAAACCTCACCGTCTTTACGTTGCGGTGTGACTGAGATTGCAATTGTAATTGTCTGAGCGTTGTCTCTCCTCACCTCGCCTGGTGTGGTGCCACCCAAGTGCTCACAGCGTCAACGTCGCAGTTTGGTTGATCCATGGAGGGTAGGCAGCACCCCATTAAGCCGCAAACTTGCTTCTGTGTCGCGCCACAGCGCACCGGCCGAAGCTACCGGTCCTACTCCTCCTTAAACATGCTGCGCATGCAGTTGATGGCGCTGACTGCTCTGGCCCTAAGCTTTTTAACAAGCACCACCCCAAACCCGCGCATGCAATGCATGCATGGGTGCTGACACTGTCAGGTGTCCCCAACTAACAGAAAACCTACCCCTGGTAATCAAAACGACGCCGCGTCTCAGCCACGTGGTTTCTATTTATGTGCCGTACATACCCGGATAGAGAACTCTGTCAGCTATGCGGTGCAACCTGTATTGTTAAGTCATGTGCAGTGTGCCGAGTGCTATTGCGGCTCAAACCTTCACATTCAAATCCATGCACTTTTTGCTCATGCGGGCCTCGTCGCGAGACACCGCTGCGACCGACGTGGCCCAGGAGCACCTGCGCACAGTGAGGCACAGTCGCCGCAGTCAAAACGATTTACGTGGCATGCCCAACCGACGTAACAACGCCCCTCCACCCATGCTCGGAAATATACAAGGCTGCTGTGACGCCCGCCCCGCCCCGCCCCGCCCCGCCCCGCCCCGCCCCGCCCCGCCCCGCCCCGCCCCGCCCCGCCCCGCCCCGCCCCGCCCCGCCCCGCCCCGCCCCGCCCCGCCCCGCCCCGCCCCGCCCCGCCCCGCCCCGCCCCGCCCCGCCCCGCCCCGCCCCGCCCCGCCCCGCCCCGCCCCGCCCCGCCCCGCCCCGCCCCGCCCCGCCCCGCCCCGCCCCGCCCCGCCCCGCCCCGCCCCGCCCCGCCCCGCCCCGCCCCGCCCCGCCCCGCCCCGCCCCGCCCCGCCCCGCCCCGCCCCGCCCCGCCCCGCCCCGCCCCGCCCCGCCCCGCCCCGCCCCGCCCCGCCCCGCCCCGCCCCGCCCCGCCCCGCCCCGCCCCGCCCCGCCCCGCCCCGCCCCGCCCCGCCCCGCCCCGCCCCGCCCCGCCCCGCCCCGCCCCGCCCCGCCCCGCCCCGCCCCGCCCCGCCCCGCCCCGCCCCGCCCCGCCCCGCCCCGCCCCGCCCCGCCCAGCCCAGCCCAGCCCAGCCCAGCCCAGCCCCGCCCAGCCCAGCCCAGCCCAGCCCAGCCCCGCCCAGCCCAGCCCAGCCCAGCCCAGCCCAGCCCAGCCCCGCCCAGCCCAGCCCAGCCCCGCCCAGCCCAGCCCAGCCCCGCCCAGCCCAGCCCCGCCCAGCCCAGCCCAGCCCAGCCCAGCCCAGCCCAGCCCAGCCCAGCCCAGCCCAGCCCAGCCCCGCCCAGCCCAGCCCCGCCCAGCCCCGCCCAGCCCAGCCCAGCCCCGCCCAGCCCCGCCCAGCCCAGCCCAGCCCAGCCCCGCCCCGCCCAGCCCAGCCCCGCCCAGCCCAGCCCCGCCCAGCCCAGCCCAGCCCAGCCCAGCCCCGCCCCGCCCAGCCCAGCCCCGCCCAGCCCAGCCCAGCCCAGCCCCGCCCAGCCCAGCCCAGCCCAGCCCAGCCCAGCCCAGCCCAGCTCACTTAAGCAGAAGGGGTGGGAAGGGGTGGGAAGGGGTGGGAGGGGGTGGGAGGGGGTGGCGGGGCAGTGAGGGGGCTGGGAGGGGGTGGGAGGGGCTGGGAGGCTTCTGCGGGGGCTGGGAGGTGGTGGGGCTGCAAGGGGGTGCAGGCGGTCGGAGTAGGCTAGTCAGCTCTGCAAGGCAGAGTCGGGTCACGCCAAAGTCAATTACGGCGGGCTTGATTGACAGTGACAGTGACATTGACAGTGACAGCCTGCCCCAGCGACCCGGCGTTCAGGTACCAGCGCCGTAGGCCATGACCGGCTTCAGGCCTTTCCTTCTCTCACGCATCGCGGGCTGTTATCATATCATCGAGGATACTCTGGGCACAGGATACTCTGGGGATACAGCCGTGTCAATAACAGCTGTTGAGGGTGCCATGCTGGGTTACCCCATTCAAGATCATGCAGCATACGTAGTCACATGTCATTACACGTGTAACTCTGGAATCAATGCAAGTACACGTAGCTTTGTAGAAATGTAATCACGTGCCAATGTAATTACACGGCGTAAGTAAGTAACTTTGTAGTTCTGCAAAGCCGCATCACTGCTCAAGATATGTGTTTTCAAATGCCCCAACTACACACATTGTGAATCCTGTCAATTGTTTTGGTGGTCCGGTCATACTACAGATGAGCAGGAAGGCAGTGCATGGGAATGGCACTTGTGTACGGGGTTGTGTCACCGACGCGGCCATGACAAGTATTCAGCAGCATGTCAATTGACTGCAAGCTGCATGCAACCATGCAAGGAGGAACCCCACTAGGCTCGCGCTTAGCCTCAAATCAATTGACTCTCTCCCTCTCATCATGTAGCAGTGCTCAAGTGTCTGAGGAGTGGGGGTGCGGGCTAGGCCCAGCTGCATTAATTCAATCGCATGCACTCAATGAAGAGGGTTTCTGCTTCATAACTGCACGCACCCAGCCAAGTGGGCACCGAATGAGGTGATTGCACAGGCTGACTTGGTGTGCTGCACGCGCCAGCCAGGCTACTCCTTGGCTGCCACATGTTCACGCAGCACCTGCACCACGCTCTTGAACGCAAACCACTCAGGGATGTCCTCCCCACTGCGCAGCATCTTGCGGAACTTGGTTCCGCTCAGTTTCTGCACTTCCAGCTTGCGCGCGGAGGCCTGGCCAGCACAAGCAGCAAAGCTCAGGGCCAGCACCAGGTTGGAGCTTCTGAGGAAGCATCGCCTGCTCCTACCACCAGGACAATGCTTTGAGACCCGCAGTCTCAGCTACTATCATGGAGTCGACTGCCCCCAAGCCTATGTTGCCACGGCACCTAGGAACGTCTTGTGCCATGACCGTGTAGTGCAGCCGGTGCAGCCAGTGCCATTGGTTAGGGAGCAGTGCTTGCGAGGGCGCTGGACAGAACCCCATGACTGCTAGCCAGCTGAGGCAGTCAGCTGGAGGACGCACCTCATCAGCCGTCACATAGCCAGCTTCCTTGGTGTACACCACATCCATGGATGGCACAGTCTGCATGCCTAGCTCGGCCGCGTGTGCATTGGCAAAGTCTTGGGCTGCGTACATGCTGTAAAAGTCATCTCCTGCAGCAGCAGGTCAGCCACAAGGGCAGGCAGTAAACAAGGGTAGGTAGGCAGGGCGGTGCAGGTGCAGTGCAACTCAACAATGGTACATCGATCATGGGTAGCGCCCATGCCATGGCAGCGCACCTGTTGAGCAGCTCTTGCACCCTGCCATGTCTCGGCCCACGATAAAGTGGGTGCAGCCTGCAGCGACAGGCATGCCGGTTGATGTGCTGATGAAGGGGGAGCAATCGGACTGAAGCAGCCTTGACACAAGCATAGGGCCTACACAATGTGGGCTGTGGCCAACAATTGAGCAGGAATTACCACTGGGAACATGAACCTGAAAATGTGTACGAGGGGGATGAGGGCACACGGAAGATTGATGCCAGGTAAGAATGAGTTTGTTCAAAAGTGGAACAAGGATCAACAGTTGCCAGTCGGCAAGATGCCTAGCTTGGCCAGATATTCTAGGCTATGCATGGGTGTGCATTGCACCTGACAAAGGGAAGGGGATGGCTTAGCACCTTCACCTACTGCATAGCACCCACCATAGTTCTTGCGGAGGATCATGTGTTGTATGGCTTCTCGCGGGCCTGCCATGTGCATGGAGTAAGGCAGGTACTCCCTGTATGTTCAACACACGCACGCAAGCATGCCATGAGTCACAATGCTGGCATGCTTTTGACGCCAGGCAAGCCAGACGCTGAAGATACATATTTTGTGGGCTAAGCAGGATTGCCATTCTTGGCTTGGTGACTGAGGACTCATGACCGGACATTCTGAGGAACTGTACAGCTGATGATGCCTTAACCATCCCAAAATTGATTGGCACAGATGCTACATGCAAGCTGTATATGTGGGTGACAGTGTACATGGGTAACAGATCGATGATTCAGGTGCCCCCTACCATAACCTACACCACTGACCCGCCCACACTTGTACAGTTCAACCAAATGGTTGATGACCCCAGTCAGCTCAGCTCAGGCAGCAGCAACGCTATCCCGCTGTTACGCACAGATCTGTGGCTGGTGTGACCTGGCAGCATTGCTGTTGCACATGCCCATTGACTCCAGCAGCTGCATCCCGGACTTGCCTGAGGTGGTCTTGCTATGCGTCTTGCATTGTTGATAGCTATGTGAGATGAGCTATGTGCCATCCAGTAAGGTGTGAGTGACAACAGCTGAGGGGCAGGCAGCTCACCAGCGGATGCGCGGGTCGTTCAGCTCCTTCTTCAGCACTTCATAGGTGTGGAAGCGCACAATGCCAGGGATGTCATCATCCTGAATGCACAAAGCCCATTGCACTCAGCTATCACATCGCAGCAGGTGCTCAGCCAGTGCCACCTGCCTGCCTGCAGTCTGCCTGCCTGCCTGCCTGCCTGCCTGCAGTCTGCCTGCCTGCAGTCTGCCTGCCTGCCTGCCTGCCTGCCTGCCTGCAGTCTGCCTGCCTGCCTGCAGTCTGCCTGCCTGCCTGCCTGCCTGCCTGCAGTCTGCCTGCCTGCAGTCTGCCTGCCTGCCTGCAGTCTGCCTGCCTGCCTGCCTGCCTGCAGTCTGCCTGCCTGCAGTCTGCCTGCAGTCTGCCTGCCTGCAGTCTGCCTGCCTGCAGTCTGCCTGCAGTCTGCCTGCCTGCAGTCTGCCTGCCTTCTGCCTGCCTGCAGTCTGCCTGCCTGCCTGCCTTCTGCCCTGCCATACCCTACAAACCCTAACCAACTCATCCATTCACTGCCTTGCAGGGAGCGCGCATGTAAGGAGGGCATGCCTAGGTCACACATCAGCCAAGTGTGGTCACACCTGGGTGGGTCCGCAAGTAGGATGCACCAGGCACACGCTGCCTGGCCGTACGTTGTCGGCTTGCAGGGCGCGGGTGAATAGTTCATAGTGTGCCCTGCACAGTGAGACCACCAGTCAGACCAGTACTGGGACGGTGGGAGGGGCGAAGAGGACAACAGTAACCGCATTGATGGGGTGGCACAGTGCTATGCAGTGAGTGGAAGGGGTAGCAGTGAGCAGCAGCAGTGGGCTGTACAGGCGATGGCAGCAGGCCTGAGTGTTGCCCAGTGCAGGCAGCAGCAGCCCATGGCAGCATGGTGCTTATCAGCAAACAGAAGTCAGCAGGTAGGGCACTTCTGACATGAATGGTGACGATGGGTTAGGTAGATGAGGCTGTGCTGCATAAGGCCACAGAGGTTGGGGTTGTGGCGATGCTGCACACCATTGCCGGGCAGCCCGAGTTTGGGCAAATCAGAGCAGCCAGGGCCGCAACAAGGTAGCATGGGTGCCACAGCTACAGGGAGCCACAGTCAACGATCCAGGGGCGCGCAACGGTCATCACCACTGCCATCATCGTCTCCATATAGCATTTGCTTGCTAAGGGGATGTGGTCATGGTGGTGTAGATAGTGGCATTTGTGCTGCCAGCAGGGCAGGCTGGCCATTGCACCTGTGTACTGGGTTACGGCACTGAAACACCACAATGTCAGTGAAGGGGGGTAGGCTTGCGCGCACTTGGCTGGGTGTGGCGCAGGGGAATACCCTGCAGAGGGCAGGAGCAGCCGGCCCAGTCAGGCACACGCTCTACGCATGCTTAGGCTGCCTGCCGCGGCCTGGCTCACCTGCTGTGGCTGCTGCTTACCGCTTTGGCAGCTCAAAGCCAGTCAGCTTGCCACCGATGTAGTACTTCCCTCGCTCCCAAGCTACCATCTTAACCCCTGGCGGACATGGTGCACATGGCTACACTCACATGCAGCGCGCAGCGTGCAGGTATGTGCACGAGCTTAACATGGCTTAAAGAGGTGACACACACCCTTGGCGCTGGCCATGAGGTCTAGCTTGCTGGCTTGCTGTTCAACTGGCTTGCTGCATTGCTGGCCTGCTGCATCAGCAGCCTATTCTGCTTGCTCCCTGCCTGGCTCATGCTTGCTCCCTGCCTGGCTCTTTAGAGCTGTGTGTTTTGTGGTGAGCTTCACATCTGGCAATGATATTGCACAATCATGCATGGGCACATGGACCACGGATGCCAGGTGTCAGGAACCCGACCTGGGTGTTCCAATGATGCAGTGCCATATGCAAGCTTGGCCTCTTGCACTTTGTTGGGAGTCCACCTTCAGACACAGTGGCACACATGCCAGACAAGCTAGGTGAAGGAGTGGCCTTGGTATTCCTGGCGTGATCATCAGGCTAGCCGTATGGCAAGAGCACAACCCAGGCTGGACTCACTTGCACTCCACCTCGAGCATCCCAAGTGCCTGCCCCCGGTGCTTAAGAAGCACCTGCAAGCATCAGCGCCAGATTGCACACCAATTGCCACCCTCCTCTACGTTATGTGGCCATGAACACTGCAGCTAGATCACAAACCTTGCTGCCCTCATGTACTGAACTGTCGTTGGTGTCCATGACAACTGGAAGTCCAAAAAGCAGGTTACTGCTTGGCAACCTGCAGGACCCAGCAGAAAAAGCATGCCCAGATTGTCAAAGATCAGCACCGCCGCCAATCAAATCACAGGGGTGAATAGGGCCACAAGGGCCGAGAGGGTTACTTGAGGGATACGTCTGGTATCTCACCTCATGTTTGTCAAGCATGAGTTATAAACATCCTCGTTCATGAAGCCCGTGAGCGGTGAGAAGGCTCCCACACTCAATAGCTCCACATCACAAGCATTTCTGTCGCTGCACTCATGAACGTGGGTGCAGGCTGCCTCCAGCTGTGCCCTTTGTTGCGCATCTTGCAGCATCAGGTTGACAAGCGTCCCGCCGTGTGGTTGAATGTGCCCGGTGGCATCCCTGTGAGCGGCAATCTCACAGCTGTTGGGAGCTGCCGCGACCGCTCGTTTACACGTTTGACGTAGCACTATGCGCCCCCGATACCCACGTCTGAAAGGCAGGCTGCATGGTCTGCGCTGCCTCAAGTGCGCTGGAGACCTGCACATGGAACATAAGTTTAGCTTGCGGATGATCGGCAGACGATGCGCTAGAAGATTAGAGCTCCGACCGCAGCTGATGTACTGACGCTGCGCAATTGACTGAGCGCGTGGGCCCGACCGATGATTTGACAAGCGCGCGCGGCAGGCAGGAGCAGCGGCAGCATTGTGGTAGGTACAGCAGCTTGCGTGAAGTACTCGAAAACAATTTTAAGCGAACATTTCACTCATTTCACCCATCGTAACTGGCCTCCAGAAAAACAGCCATGTGCTGGGCAACACATGTTTAGCTCTCTGTCCCACTGCCCCATTGCCACTGCCCAGCCAGCCCACATGAAGTGAAACTGGGTATACTTGCTGCTCGCGGGGGGTAGGGCGTGCCGGGTATAAATACCTGCCTGATGTTTTGGTACTAGAGGTATTAATACCTGACAGTGACACTTGTGCGAGAGGTCCCAAGATCGAATCCTGTCAGGGTTGGGTATGCTCACCTTCGGAGCGAGAGAATGAAGGAGTAACGGAGTTTTACGTAGTAGATAATGGTGTCGCGGGTCGTTTTAGGCGGTTTCGTTTTTGGCCGCTGGCTGAGGTCGAGAGCTGTCCCGCGCCAGGGCCGAGACCGAGCCTTTTTCAACCACCTGAAACGACCCAGGCGACTCCATTATCTAGTGTAATTGAGTTTTACGTAGGTGAAGCTCTATTGGCGCGGCGAAGCCGCGCAATGTGATGCTCCTTGTGACCTGCGATGGTGTTGGCCGGCTGTTACGTGTTCGTGTACGATTCTTAAAACGAGGTCTATTAATGATTACAACTGAGTAAAACTCAATTACTGCTTTGTAACTGTTAAAACCCCCCGTTTTACAGACGTGTAAAACGCAGTTAATAGGCACAGCGCACTGCTATTAAACAAAAGTGCATCTCTATTATAAAAAGTGCACCTATTAAATAGAGCCCACATGCAACCGTTTCCACTATTCGGCTACACTTTTCACTACTACGATACTATCACGCTCCCGCTCTCCAGCGCCTCAATCAAGAAGACAGCATCCAGAGCGGCCCCTGCTCATTCAGCAACCACAGGTACCGCAAGGACCACCCCTAAGCAAAAGCAAGGACCACACCGAAGGTGTAACAGTTCACAGGCCTAGCTAGGATGCATGGAACAGGCTGCATATTTTCATGGTAGGATCTCCATGCAGGATCTTGTGAGATTTGATTTTGCATCGTCTTGAGAGAAGTCCAGATGGTTTTTCAACACTTGTTTACAGAGTTAACGACAGACCCACATTGTAAGCACAGTCATCTAACGCTGTCTCTACAGAACATCGAGTTGCAGCCTCCCGGCCGCCATCGCATCTGATCTTCCCTGGACGAGTGTCGTTCACCGCGTCGCGTCCTTAAAGAGTACGCTACCAATAGTAGTAGCCTAGCAACGCGTCAAATCAGCTACTGTTGTGTTGTCGCTGTAGTGCCGCCAGCCGTGCAAGCCGCTAATTAGCCATGCACCCCAGCGACCCAGCAGCACTGTTACATTTGGTTTCCTCAGTTCGATCATCGTGACCTGTTTGCGCAGTGGTCCACAAGCGATCCGGAGACTGGACGGTCGACGACATCCTCAATAGCGAGGACCCGGACGACCCAGCGGCCACCGCTGAGCCTGCTCCCAGAGCAGAGAAGCCTGCTCCACGAGCAGAGAGGCGTTTCACGCCTATTCCCATCCCGCACTTCGCGGAGGCACCGCCGCAGGCAACTGCGAGACCTCCGCCCCGCAAGGAGCGAGACTTCATACCACCACGCCAAGAGCGAGGTACATCAAGTACGGCAGCCCAACCTCCAGCTCCACCACAGCCCCGCCACCACCCTAAACGTCAGTTCGAGCAAGACTGCCCGCGCTGCAAGCACTACAAGCAGACCGCTGACCAACTACACGCCGTCAACCGAGCTCTAGAGAAGGAGAAGGACAACCTGTACGCTTTGCTCAAGCAACACACGACGCCTCAGAATCCAGGTGCTGCGGCACAGCCTATTGTCATCAACACACAGCCGCAGCCACACCCTAACACGGCATTTGTCGTAGCACGCAGAGCTCGCAAAGCAGCCAGAATCCAGCCATAGATGGAGACCCAGGCTCAGACTTATGACCAACCAGCCACACCAGACATGTTAACAGTCATGGCTGCCTTGAATGCATTGCGGGCTGAGGTGCAACTTGTGTCACAAAACAATAGCACCGTGATGCAGGCATTGCACTATCTTACCACTCCAGCCCCTGTCCCATCACCTCCCACCCCACCCCCACCTCCAGCTGTACACACTGCCTCATCAGTGCAAGGCCTGATCAAGTTGAGTGAAGTGAAGGAGTTTGATGGCAAGGGTGATGTGAACAGCTTCCTTTTCCAGGTGGAGGACATCTTTTCTTTGTATCACAGTTTGTCTGATGAGCAGAAGATTGTGAGCACCAGTGTAAGATTGGAGGGCCTGGCTAAAGCGTGGTACCGTTCAGTTCGAGGTGACCCTTCCCTGTTCCTCTCATGGAGCACCTTCACAGCAGGACTAAGAGCAGCCTTCCGTACTAAGTCTGAGGTAGCTAAAGCTAGGGACCAGCTACATGAGGCCTCCCAGAAAGCCAACCAGACAGCACTATCCTTTGCCACACAGCTGAGACACCTGTTCCTTCAGATTCCTAACATAACTGAGGATGAGCAGCTAGACCGGTTCCGCCGAGGCCTGCACCCCACCCTGCGTGCTATGGTTGACATCCATGCACCAGAGACCTTTGCCAACGCTGTAAACATAGCTGTGGCTCATGATTCAGCTTACAGAGACGCTGGCATGTCCACTGCAGTTCCAATGCAGCTGGGTACCATGAAACAGTCCAGGACACCTTGGCATCGCAACTCACAACCTGCAACACCATCTACACGCCCTGCAGCGTACACCGCCGCACCAGCCAAACCTAAACCTGAGTGGCGCCCGCTAACTGCAGAGGAAAAGGAGCAGTACACAGCCAACAACAAATGCACATTCTGCCGCAAGGAGGGCCACATCCTGCGAGACTGCACGCATCCCAAGAAGAATCGCTACAGGGATGGAGTTCCAAAAAAATAGCTTGCGCGGCATTAACCTGCCGCGAAGTACGCCCAGCAGCCCAAGCTGAGACCACTGAAGTAAGCCCAGCAATCCCAGCTGAGACCCAAGAAGCACCCGCAGCTGTAGAGCCTAAACCGCGATTTCGCATCACAAAGCTCAGCAGCGCTGCAGACCAGGCTGATGCCGACCTTCTCATCTTTGCGGGCTCTTACAAGGGCCATCCCACACGCATCTTGATAGATGGAGGAGCAACTGCGTCGTTCATAGACACCGACTTTTGCACACGCCATGCAGTAGACACAGCCACAAAGCACGACCCTGACTGGATCCGTCTTGCTGATGGGCACCAGCAGGAGAGCACAGCACTCATCCCTGACGCTCGTATCAGAATGAGTACTTACAAGGGAAAGCAGACATTACATTGCACCAAACTGCACGGCTTTGACATCATTCTAGGCAAGCCGTGGCTGGCTGAGCTTAACCCACACATTGACTGGAAACGCAACATCATGACCTTCAAGCACGGTGGCAAACGGCACACACTCAGGGCACCACCACCTCCTAGGGACCCTGACCGAGACCGCTACACCATCAGCACCTCTGGCTTGTATGCCGCCGTCCGCACCAAGCAACCCATGTTCCTTGTCAACATCACGCCAGCTGACACTGCTCCAGCTGAGAAGCATCCGCACCAGGTTATGGACTGCACGACCATCCTCCAGGACTACGCCTCTGTGTTCCCAGACGACCTGCCAGCTGGCCTGCCACCCCAGCGTGCTGTAGACCATCACATTGACCTGGAGCCTAGCCACCGTCCACCGGTGAGAGCCACCTACAACATGTCCACCTGTGAGCTTGCAGAACTCAAGAAGCAAATCACAGAGATGCAGGAGAAAGGGTTCATCAGGCCTAGCACATCACCATATGGCGCAGGCGTGCTGTTCGTGCGCAAGAAAGACGGCTCCTTCCGCATGTGTGTCGACTACAGGCCGCTCAACAGGATCACAGTCAAGAACAAGTATCCCTTACCTCGGGTAGACAACCTGTTAGACCGCCTCCACGGAGCCACAGTGTTCAGCAAAATCGACCTTCGCCAGGGGTACCATCAAATCCGTATCGCCCCTGAGGACATTCCCAAAACCGCATTCCGCACACGCTATGGGCATTTCGAGTTTACAGTCCTGCCATTCGGCTTGTGCAACGCACCTGCCACTTTTCAGCGCCTCATGAACGACATTTTCCGCAAGGAACTGGACGACTGTGTCATTGTGTACCTTGACGACATTCTCATCTTCTCACGCAACCAGCAAGAGCACGCACAACATCTGCGACGGGTACTAGACCTGCTGCAAGAACACAAGCTCTACGCAAAGCTATCAAAGTGCGAATTTGGCCTGGACAAGACAGAGTTCTTAGGCCACATCATTTCATCTGCCGGCATTGCATGCGACCCTGCCAAGGTAGCTGCTGTCGAGACATGGCCTGTTCCTACCACTGTGCATGATGTGCGCAGCTTTCTGGGACTTGCTAACTTTTACCGCCGCTTCATCAAGAACTTCTCTGATATAGCAGCACCTCTCACTGCATTGACTCAGGCTGATGGGCATGACAAGCAGGGCAAGGTGACATGGACCTCTACCCAGCAGTCAGCTTTTGATGCTCTGAAGCATGCACTCACCACCGCACCGGTGCTCATTGCACCAGACCCCACACAACCATACACACTCCGCTGTGACGCCTCTGGCATTGGCATTGGCGCCGTCCTCACACAAGGCACAGGTCCTGCTGAACGTGTAGTAGCTTACCACTCTAGGAAGCTGCTCCCAGCAGAGAGAAACTATCCCACCCATGAGCAAGAGCTACTCTCTTTGGTGGAGGCACTCAAGGTTTGGCGCCACTACCTCCTAGGCGTCAACTTCACCCTGCTCACTGACAACTGGGCAAACAAACATCTGCAAACACAGCCACGACTTGATAGCAAGCGCCAAGCTCGCTGGATGGAAGTGCTACAGCAATACAACTGTCAAATCGACCATATTCCAGGCAAACACAACGTGGTGGCGGACGCGCTATCCCGTAGGCCTGACTATCACGTGTATGCTCACATCATGCAGCTGCACACACTCAAATCGGGCACCGCCCAGGGCGCAGAACACTCGCACGTCTCTGTCACCCAACAAATCCTGAGCACTGTCGGCACCACCGCCGCAGCTGACGCACAGTACCAGCATCACTTCGCTGCTGTACTTGCTGGCAAAGCACGCCAGTTCGAAATCGAGGGCAGTCTGTTGTACCACACAGGCCGGGGGCTCCGCAGGCTTTACATCCCTGCCGGCCCACTGCGCACCGACCTGCTACGTGAGGCACATGACATACCCATCTCTGGTCATCTCGGTAGGGACAAGACATACCATCGTCTATCCCGCCATTTCTTTTGGCCGCGCATGTCAGCATCGGTGCATGACTATGTCCGCACCTGCAACAGCTGTCAGCGTAGCAAGACCAACACATCTAAACCCATCGGCTTATTGCAGCCTCTACCTATCCCCCAGCACCGTTGGGAGCAGGTCAGCATGGACTTAATCACTCAGCTGCCTGTTTCATCTGCTGGTAATGATGCTATCGTCGTTTTTGTGGACAAGCTAACTAAAATGATCCATGCCGTGCCTACCACCACTTCTATCACTGCACCCGCATTGGCACGTCTCTTCTTTGACAACGTTTTCCGGCTGCATGGCCTGCCAAAGGTCATTGTGTCAGACCGAGACCCACGCTTCACATCAGCCTTCTGGCAAGAGCTCTTTCGACTGACTGGAACCCATCTCAACATGTCTACTGCCAACCACCCTCAAACCGACGGGCAGACCGAGCGCGCCAACCGCACGCTCGAGGACATGCTTCGCAATTTCGTATCACCACACCACGATGACTGGGATGAGCACCTTACCGCTGCGGAGTTCGCTTACAACGCGTCGGTGCAGGCCAGCACAGGCTTCAGCCCTTTCCGCCTAAACTCCGGGCAGGAGCCACACACGCCATTGTCCTTAGCGGCACCCACTGCAGGCACAGCTTCAGCCGACAGTGAGACTGCACCTGCATTCCTGGAGCGCACGGCCAGAGACATCACAGCTGCAAAGCAGCACCTGCTGAAAGCTCAAGAGAGGCAGGCCAAGCACGCAAATGCCAAGCGCACAGAGCACACATTCCATGTTGGTGACCAGGTTTACCTGGCTGACAGCTTCTTTGCACACACATCACCTTCCAATGCACGAGCAGAGCATGCCACACACAAATTCACTCCCAGGCAACACGGTCCATTCAAAGTCCTGGAGGTCGTCACGCCAGTGGCACTAAAGCTACAGTTCCCAGAAGTCTGGAAGAACATCCACCCTGTAGTGCACGTGTCCCATGTCAAGCTTCACAATGACGGCTCCGCCTTATTCCCCACACGCAACCCTGTTCCACCGCCAGACCCTGACATCATCGATGGCGAGGCACATTATGAGGTGCAGGAGATCAGAAACCACCGCTTCCTACGAGGGGCATTGCAATTGCAGGTGAAATGGAAGGGACACCCGGACCACGAGAACAGCTGGCTACCTTACACTCAGCTACAAGAAGATCTCTCCAAGGGTTTCCTCAACAAGATTGTGAAGGCATACGAGAGGCGCACTAAGCAGCCTAGAACATGGATGAAATTGAAGTCTTAGCCTGCATGCATGCTTGCTTGTCTTGCTTGTCTTGCCTGTCATACCTGTCTTGCATGTCATGCATACTTGCTTGCTGATTACTTATGACATGATGTTTTTCAACAGACACGCTCCGGGACGTAGCTCTTTCGGAGTGGGGGAGAGTGTAACAGTTCACAGGCCTAGCTAGGATGCATGGAACAGGCTGCATATTTTCATGGTAGGATCTCCATGCAGGATCTTGTGAGATTTGATTTTGCATCGTCTTGAGAGAAGTCCAGATGGTTTTTCAACACTTGTTTACAGAGTTAACGACAGACCCACATTGTAAGCACAGTCATCTAACGTTGTCTCTACAGAACATCGAGTTGCAGCCTCCCGGCCGCCATCGCATCTGATCTTCCCTGGACGAGTGTCGTTCACCGCGTCGCGTCCTTAAAGAGTACGCTACCAATAGTAGTAGCCTAGCAACGCGTCAAATCAGCTACTGTTGTGTTGTCGCTGTAGTGCCGCCAGCCGTGCAAGCCGCTAATTAGCCATGCACCCCAGCGACCCAGCAGCACTGTTACAGAAGGCAACAACAAGTGCAAGGCAAACAAGACAGGGACCAAGTGACAGGTGGTAAAGCAACTAAAGCAACACCGACACCTAGGAATATGCCGACATATATTGACGTCACGATGGTGTGGAGGCAATGTCAGACGGCGGCCTGCCCCACCCTTTGCACAATGTCATCAACTCCCCTTCCTAATCACCCACCAAGGTCTCAGCTGTGGCGCCATGTCGCCGTAGGTCCTGGGTTGCATGGTAAGGGAAGGCAGCAAAAGGCAGGACAAGGTGTGGCAAGGGTGCAACACTAAGGGTGAGAGAAGGCGGTATTGGGGGCCTAGGACCTAGGATACAATCCCTTAGTGGGTCCCTAAGTGGCTGCAGCGAGGCACTTCTTGCTTGACCCATCAGAGCCACCCAATCTAGCCCAGGCCAAAAGCCACATCCTTTCGTTTCACATCCACAATCATCAGCTAGATTGACTCCACTTCCCCCTACACCAATCACAACAGGTATCTAGGCTGGCTGCCCTCAACTGCAGGAATACCAGCGCCTTGCAGATGTCTGAAGCATTGCGGTAGGCCTGTTGCCAGCTTGGTAAGCCCGATCGGAGCGAGCATGGAGCAACAGCTCATCGCCAGACAACCCGCAAAACGACAAGCAAGTGCAAAAGGCAGCAATACAGCGACACGGTGATCAATATCACTACCTACCGCATTTGTGGCGCAACAGCCTCTTGGCGCACCTCTTCGCGGACAAAGACAGAACCTACGACAAGGAATCAGAAAATGATTTGAACAATCAGCGTCAACAAGACAGCGCCAACAAGGAGCTACTAGTACTTCACCTTCACGATGATCGAAAGGAGGTCATCGAAAGGAACACCAAGCCAAGAGCATCCTGCTGAAAGGCTGCTAGCGGGCTATAGTGATGCTCCCACGCACCTATTGCGATCAGTTGCGAAGCGAACATAGAATACGCGACATCGAAGGGAACCCCGCTGAGAGGCTGCTAGAGGCCAATGGCCTGTCCCAAGGCACAACGCCGAAGAAAAGAGGTTCTTCCATACTTGACGTCTGCAAGTCGGGCAATACCAAACTCTCAAAATCAAACGAGAAGTGTGACATCCCGAAGGCGCGGCTCCGCCGCGCCAAATGAAGCTTCGACGCTGTAAAACTCCATTACACTAGATAATGGGGTCGCCAGGGCCGTTTTAGGCGGCTGCAAACACTCGGCCTCGGCACTGGCGCGTAACAGCTCTCGACCTCAGCCAGCGGCCGCGTCGCTACGCTCCGCGGTCGCTGGCTTCGGTCTCGAGCTGTTACGCGCCAGTGCCTCGGCCTCGCGTGTTACAACCGCCTAAAACGGCCCGCGACCCCATTATCTACTACATAAGTACAGGATCGCTAGTCGATTGGGCCAGTCTGTATCGAGGTTACAGTGACAGAGCCCGCAACGGCTGGTGCAACATGCAACACACCAAGACACCCGAAGACACCAACTTCAAGCCAGCCCCTGTAGTTGATGCTCGGGGGGGCGCAACATACTCATGCCAACCAAACTTGTGCATTCCGAGCGAACCATGGCGACAGTGTGCCAAGATAACTTCTGGTCTCAATGGTCCCGTCCTCCCTCTGGTCCCGTCCTCCCACCGCACCTAATGATGTTGCTGTCTCCCGGTCAGGATGTCCCCAACATGGGGTTGGTAATCTTCATGCATGTACTCTCTCACAGACTGCACCGTTTTCATTAGCGTTTGTCGCATTGGCACCTGCGAAGTACTCCGCGTCTCCTGGCAAGCGGCGCGTTGCCTCCTTGCGAGTCAGAGGCCATGCCGGCGCAAGCGAGCGCGGACACACCTCAGCTGCTCACTATCGATTGTTCTAGTGGTGAGCAGCGGCACCAATGAGCTGAGCTGCGCTTGGCAGTCGAGCTCTCGTTCAGTCCCCAATCTATGTTCAGCCCGCCAGGCTCGCTCCGACGAGCCTTTCATTGGTGCAGGCGGCGTCGGAAGACCGTCGTGGGGCAAGTTACTGAGCGACATTGCAACAAACGCGGAGAATGTGCGTCTCTCTCTCGCCAGTCACACAGGAAAAGGGACCCCCATCCACAAAGTAGTATGTTGTGAGCTGACCACTGCGACTTTTCAGACTTTCGATCTGTAACTCTGTTCCTTACTCAACGTCACAGCTGCTGGAGAAGAAAGCACGTCATTTCATTGAGTAGGCTTGTGGGAACATACTTTGGCGTGACCTAACTTTGCCTTGCAGTGCTGACTAGCCCAACCGGACCACCCCCTGGCAGCCCCACCCCCTCCCAGCCCCAGCCCCACCCCCTCCCAGCCCCTCCCACCCCCTCCCAGCCCCAGCCCCGCCCCCTCCCACCCCCTCCCAACCCCAGCCCCGCCCTCCCACCCCCTCCCACCCCCAGCCCCGCCCTCTCACCCCATCCCACCCCCTTCCAGCCCCAGCCCCGCCTTCCCCACCCCTCCCACCCCCAGCCCGCACTCCCACCCCCTCCCAGCCCCAGCCCCACCCTCCCACCCCCTCCCACCCCCTCCCAGCCCCAGCCCCGCCCTCCCACCCCCTAGCACTGCCTTTCCACCCCCTCCCACCCCCTCCCACCCCCTTCCAGCCCCAGCCCCGCCCTCCCCCCCCCACCACCACTGCAAGCTGTACGGCTGCGCTGCCGCCAGCAGCAGGTGCATGAAAGGGTGGGTGCCGCCCAAGCTGAAGGGTCTTGTCATGGCTCATGTTCGCAACACAGTAGCCGCTCCTGCATGCGGACCCCCCTGGGGGCAGCAGCAGGCTGCTGGTGTGGGTGCCGCCCCTGACCCTGCCCCCCCCTCCTGCTGCACCCCCCTGGCAGCAGCTGGCAGCTGGTGTGGGTGCCGCCCCTGACCTGCCCCCCCCTCCTGCTGCACCCCCCTGGCAGCAGCTGGCAGCTGGTGTGGGTGCCGCCCCTGACCTGCCCCCCCCTCCTGCTGCACCCCCCTGGCAGCAGCTGGCAGCAAGTGCTAGTGCAGCCCTAGGGTTGCTCACCCCTCCACTTGTTGCTGCACCTGAGGAGCAGCAGGGGAGATGAGCACGAGCTCGACACGCAAGCGCAAGGCGGGCATGAGGGATCGGACCCAACCTACCCAGCAAGGTAACAAAGCAATGCGCGAGGGCACGACCGTGCCAATGTTACAAATGTAAAGAGACGAACAAGTATATGCAAGTGTTGAGCGACTAAGCTGTAACTAGATGCATAGCATGCAGAACAACACCATACCTGCGCGAGGGCACGACCGTGCCGTCGTGCCTCACGCAGGTGCCTGCTTAAATCCTACCGGGTCACACACAACACACTACCCGTGACGAAGAGTCGATTGAATGGCTTGACTGTAATCTCTAACACCCCCACTCAGGAAAGCCATACCTCATGCAAAGTCATGCTAACACAGAAAAGTATGTCCATGCAGCATGCGTGTCTCTGCATATGCCGTGCTTGTGCTATAATGTACATGTGCATGCAGTCATGCTCAAATGTATACAAGTGCAAGCAAAGTGCAATGGTGGCAGGTTCTGCCATCAAGTAGAAGGCACACCATCACACATGTCATGTCAATCATGCTTCATCCCATGTGCGGTGTTCAGCCCACCCCCATGCCACGAACGCATGCCTCAAACAGCTGAGCTGACAAAGGCTTGGTAAGGGCATCTGCCACCATCTCAGCAGAGGGACAGTGCGAGAACACCACCTCACCCCTCACCATGCGCTCCCGTGAGATGTGATGAGCTACAGCTATGTGCCTGCTGCGGTGTGACTCGACGGGGTTCTTGATGAGTGCCACGGCCCCTTGGTTGTCACACAGAATGGGGATTGGGTCACAGCCGGCGTCCAGCTCATGCAGCAGCTTGCGTAAGAATAGCGCCTCCTTGGTGCCAGCTGCTGCTGCTTGGTACTCTGCTTCTGTAGTTGACGCTGCCACTGTAGTTTGCAGCTTGCTGCGCCATGTGACAGCAGCGCCATTGAGCACAAAGACGTTGCCGGTGGTGCTGCGCATGCTGTCAGGATCCCCCGCATAATCTGCATCCACATACCCTTGCAGCTGGGGACTGCTGCTGCGGCTGTACACCAGACCCATCTCGGCGGTGCGCTTGAGGTAGCGCAGTAGGCCAAAGGCCACCTGCTGGTGCTGCTGAGTGGGTGCCTGCATGAAACGGGAAAGCTGTCCCACTGCAAAGGCAATGTCAGGTCGAGTGCATGTGGAGGCATAGAGTAACGCCCCCACCAGCTCCCGGTAGCGGTGTGCGCTGCTGCTGTCCAGCGGGCTGCCCTCCTTGACCAAGCGTGTGCCTGGGGTCATGGGCAAAACCCTGCCGTTTGCAGCTGTCATGCTGAACCTGTCCAGCAGCTGCTCAATGTACTGCTGCTGATCCAGCTTGAGTGTGCCAGCCTCCAGGTCACGCGTGATGCGCATACCTAGGAAGCTGGCCGCTGGCCCGAGGTCATGCAGGCTAAAGACCTGCTGCAGCTGTTGCTTGACTGCTGCGATAGCTGTGCTGCTGGGAGAGGCAAGGATGATGTCATCAACATACACCATGAGGTGCACCACAGGCTGCTTGCCGCTGCGCAGGCTGAATAAGCAGGGGTCTGCTGCTGAGGCTGTGAAGCCAATCAGACCCAGCTGTTGAGTCAGATGCTGGTACCAGGCCCGTGGGGCCTGGCGTAGGCCATACACGGCCTTGTCCAGCTGGCACACCAGCCCCTGGCCTGTCTCAAAGCCTGGAGGCTGCTGGCAGTACACCAGCCTGCCCTCATCTACTGGGGCGTTGAGGAAAGCTGTCTCTACATCCAGCTGCTGCAGCTCCCAACCCCTAGCTGCTGCCACACTGAGCAACACCCGCTGGGTACCCTGCGTGACAACCGGGGCGAAGCTGTCGTCAAAGTCAACCCCTTCCACCTGCCTGTAGCCCTTGATAACAAATCTGGCCTTGTGCTTCAGGATGCTGCTATCAGCACCCCTCTTTGTTTTGAATACCCATCTGCCTGGTAGTACCCTCATCCATCCCTGCTGCTTCACTAGCTGCCAGGTCTGGTTGGCCTGCTGGCAGGCCATCTCTTTGTTCATGGCGCGCAACCAATCTGCTGCATCTGGGCGTGCCATGGCCTCCTCATAGGACTGCGGGTCAATGCTGCTGCTGCTGCTGCCCCCACTGCTGTCACTGCCCAAGAAACACAGGCTGACGGTGTCACTGAAGCTCACTGACTTGCTGGGCTTTGTGGGCCTGGGGCGCAGGTTGTAGGGTTTCTCGGCTGCTGGCGCAGCTGCTGGCGCTGAGCGCTCTGCGTCACAGCCCGCAGCTGCTGGTGTTGCTGGAACCTTGCTGGCTGTCCTTGCTGGTGCCGCGTCAGCGGGGGCTGCACCCCCACTGGCTGCTGCTGGGGCAGCGGGGGTTGCACCCCCACCGGCTACTGAAGGGCCAGGTCCAGGACCTGAAGGGCCCCCACTGGCACCAGCACCTGTTCCCCCACTGGCTGCACCCACGGGAGTGGGCGCAGCCACCTCAGCTGGTGCCTCTGGCTCATCATCCACTGCCGCCGCCGGTGCCGTGCGAGGGAGCACGGCTGCCTTGCTGTCTAGCTTACGGCGCAGCTGGTCTGGCTCATGGATGTAGGCCGGGGCACCCCACACCCTGAGGTGTGCCACATCTGGCTTGACCTTGAAGGCCACCTCCCACGGGGTGCTGGGCTGCCCTGCCACTGAGCTGACGTTGTGTATCATGGCTGCTGCCTTGGCTGCTTCTCCCCACAGCAGCTTTGGGGCTGATACTGCATCCATCATGGTCCTGACCATGTTGAGAACTGTGCGGTTCACGCGCTCAGCGCTGCCGTTCATCTCAGGGCTGTATGGTGCTGTCATCTGATGCACAACCCCTTGCGTGCGCATCCAGCGCTGCAGCTCTCCCCCTGTGTACTCTCCACCCCTGTCCGACCTCAACGCTTTCAGCTTGCTGCCAGTCTGCCGCTCCAGAGCTGTCACCATGTCAATGATGGCTGCAGCTGCGTCTGACTTCTGCTTGATTAGCGTCACTGCTAAGAGCTTGCTGTAATCATCCAGCAGGCTGACATAGTACAGGCTGCCGTCAAGTGCGGCCACCTCCATGGGCCCGCACACATCTGAGTGCACGAGCTCCAGCACCTGCTGCGCAGGCCTGCTGAGACCCGCATGCTGCGGCTCTACCCACCTATGCTGCTTGCCCATGATGCATGGTTCGCACAGTGTGCTGCTGCTGTTGTGCCTTTCAAACTCTGCTGCGCTGACGTCAATGCCAAGCACCATGCTGTGCCTGACCATGTTGGCCAGCCTGCGGCAGCTGGAGTGGGCAAAGCGGTAGTGCCACAGCAGCGGTGACTGCGCCATGCGTGCAGCCATGCACAGGCTGCCAGGGCTGTCTAGCACTGGGATGGGCTGCTGATCAATGACAAACAGGTCCCCCTGCAGTTTGCTGGTCAGAGGTGCCATGTGGGGAGCAGTGAGCTGACAGCCCGCCTTGCTGAACTTGGGCATGATTCCAGCCCTCACAGCCCTGCCAAGGGACAGCAGGCTGGAGGAAGCCCCGGGCACATGCAACACATGCTGCAGCTGGAACTCCCCATCCTCTGTCTTGAACCTGACTGTGCCTTGTCCCTGCGCTGCCATGACGCTGTTGTTGGCACACAAGATCTGATGCGGTGGCTGCAGCAGCTGATAATCATGCAGCAGCTCATCGCGCGGGGTGATGTGCTTGCTGCAGGCTGAGTCAATCAGCCACACGCCTTGCAGCTGATCTGTTGCTGCTGCACACACACCCGTGAAGGCAATAGTGCGGGAGCTGCTTGCCAGGTGCACACGATGGACAGGAGTGCTGCTGGGGCTGCTGCTGCGTGCTGGGGGAGTGCTTGCTCGGTGAGCGCCATGGCTGCGTGCAGCCGGCGTGTGGCTGCCGCTGGTGCGCTGCAGCCTAGGGCAGTCAGCCTGGTAGTGGCCTGGCTCACCGCAGTTGTAGCAGACCCTCCTGGACATATCCACAGGACTGCTGCTGGTGCCACGGCCACGGCCACGGCCCCGGCCGCGGTTGCTGGATCTGCCACGCCCGGCCGGGCTGCTGTGGGCGCTGAGAGCCACATCAGCGGAGCGACGGCTTTGCAGGATCTGCTCTTGCATCTGCAGCTTGGGAAGCACTGCAGCAAAGGTAACATCTTCAGGTCTCTGGGTGAGGAGAGGGTTGGTGATGACGTCATAATCTGAGGGCAGGCCACGAAGAGCAAAGTGCATGGTGTCTTTGAAGCTGCCAGACTGGTTGGCTGTGGCGTGCAGCTGCTCTGCATGCAGCCAGTAGTCTGTCACTGACTGCTCGGGGGTCATGCGAAGGTGGGTGATCTGCTCCAAAACAGGGCCTCTCGTGGCTAGCAGCTCCTGGGTATGCATGCGCGCAAGCGCGTCCCACAGCCCGCGGGCCGTGCGGTGCGCCTCACACAGCAATCTGTAGCGCGATCGATCGAGGGTGAGGCTGATAAAGGCGTGCGCGCGCCTGTCTAGGTCGGCTGAGACGGGAGGAGAGGTCTGCGGAGTGCCGGGCACTGATCTGGCGGGCACTGATCTGTCGCCCTCGGGCACTGAACTCTCAGAAGGTGTACTTAGCTGTACGCGTACAGCTGGAGTGCCGTTGCCCGCGGGCGTGGCCGGTGCTGCTCCCTCGGAAGCCTCAGCACCGCCAAAGACGGCGTCGTAGTAGCCGGTAAGAGCCAGTGCGTGGGTGCAGTCCCACCTCCAGTCTGGGTAGTTCGGCCCCATCAGCGTTTGCACTGCTGCCGCAGCAGCCATTGGCGCCGCAGCACTCATCGTCACCCGAGGTTGTGATACCGGGGGCTGACGGAACGGTTGCTCTGCTCTTCAGGAGGGCGGTGGGCCCATAACCTGCGCGAGGGCACGACCGTGCCAATGTTACAAATGTAAAGAGACGAACAAGTATATGCAAGTGTTGAGCGACTAAGCTGTAACTAGATGCATAGCATGCAGAGCAACACCATACCTGCGCGAGGGCACGACCGTGCCGTCGTGCCTCACGCAGGTGCCTGCTTAAATCCTACCGGGTCACACACAACACACTACCCGTGACGAAGAGTCGATTGAATGGCTTGACTGTAATCTCTAACACTACACACCTTGTACTGCTCAGTTGCATCTGTTTGGCATGCCGTGATAAC
Source organism: Haematococcus lacustris (assembly GCA_030144725.1). Taxonomy (NCBI): domain Eukaryota; kingdom Viridiplantae; phylum Chlorophyta; class Chlorophyceae; order Chlamydomonadales; family Haematococcaceae; genus Haematococcus; species Haematococcus lacustris. Next base: position 4,442,523 of record JASKMD010000012.1, on the reverse strand, counting down.
CGTTTTTTCTGCGGCGACTGTCCCTGACTGTTCGCAGGGGCTAATGGGCCACGTCGGTCGCGGCGGTCGATCGCGGCGAGGCCCGCATGAGCAATACACCAGTAGCCAGTCACCCAGAAAAGCGACCCCCTTCCACAAACTGGCATGTTGTGAGCTGACCACACTGAATATCTAGATTGTGGCTCTGTAACTTTGTTCCTAACTCAACAACACAGCTGTTGGAGAAGAAAGCACGTCATTTCATTGAGTAAGCTTGTGGGAACATACATTGGCGTAACCTAACTTTGCCTTGCAGTGCTGTCTAGCCCAACCGGACCACTCTCTGGCAACCCCACCCCCTTCCAGTCTCGTGAGAATGAGATGTTAATGACCGAGGCCCGGTTACAACAGGCTTGTGAGGAGGTCTTGGAGGCTGCCTTGCTCGACCTTGAGGAGAAGCACAAGCACCTGCAGGCATCACACAGGCAGCAGCGGTTGGACAACGAGTCTCTTGAGGCTGTGGTCAAGCAACAGGAACTGGCTATGACTACTGCCAAGCGTGCTCAGCACCGCCTCGAGGCCACCCCCCACCCACCTGGTGCTGGTGCCGCCCCTGGGCTGCCCACCCCTCCTGCCGCCCCCCCCTGGCAGCAGGTGGCAGCTGGTGCTAGTGCCTCCCTATCCCCTCCATCTGAGCAGCAGGGGGCCAAAGCGGAGCTGGACACGAGCTCGACACGCAAGCGGCGGGCAGGCGGGAGGGATCGGACCCAACATGTCGAGCAAGGTAACATAGCAATGGCTACACACCTTGTGATGCATTACAGAGTGGCCAGGCAAACAGTACTGCTCACGAAGGGGTCAAGCATCGCAGCAGCCTTGCATGTTTCCGAGCATGGGTGGAGGGGCGTCTTTACATCGGTTTGGCGTGCCATGTGAATCATTTTGACTGCGGCGATTGTTCCTCACTGTGTGCAGGTGCTCTTGGGCCACGTCGGTCGCGGCGGTCTCTCGCGACGAGTTTGAATGTCAAGATTTGAGCCGCCATAGCACTCAGTACAGTGCACAGTATCTAATGATACAAGCTGCACCGCATAGCTGGCGGAGTCCTCTATCCAGTGTTGAGCTAAACATAAATAGAATCCACGTGGCTGAGACGCGGCGTCGTTTTGATTACCAGGGGTCGGTTTCCTGCCATTTTCTGTTAGTTGGGGTCGGCTGACTCCCGGGTCAAAGCCCCACACCATGATGTCCAGCCTGCCTGCCAAGGTGCTGACAGTTCCCCTCTCTGCTCCCATCCTGAGCAGCTCCTCCAGGCTCCTGGGCTGCCCTGCTGTGGGGGCCGTGGTGGCTGGAAGTCCTGCCTGCTCACCCAAGCAGTTGCAATGGAAGTGCCCCCTTCTTGAGCTGTCATCAGCTTACATTAGCGCATGTTTTGCCATGCCAACTCTACACAATAGCCCTCAGGGGTCAGGCAGTGAGTGTAGGTAATAGGCACTCATGCACCATATCTATGTGCACTGGGTATACTCCACACAGCCCAATAACACCATTTGAGTCGGGCTACTATTGCCTTCTAGTATTGCCGCTAGTGGCTGCTAGTGGCCACCACTGGTCCGGCTCAAATGGATGCCCTAGTGAGGGACAAGGGGGCTGGTTCTCAGTGGTTGGGCTGGTGGGCACCAGTGGGGTCAGTGTTGCGTGGCCTTTGAAGGAAGAGGCTTCATGTGATATTCATATAGGTCCCTAAGCACGAAACGTGCATATCGTGTGACCGGTCGGCATCACTTTGCAAGCATGAAAAAGCGTTACTTCAAAAAGCGTTTGATCGGTAACAGATTCAGGCAGCGTCAGCTTACTGCGTGCTCCAAATAAGTTCGTTCCCTTGAATTGGGCATACGATGAAGAGGTTACTGGGTGCAGTCCGCATCGCAGCTTGTAATGCGCGATGGCACCAGGTTGCAGGGTGTGCACCTCCCTTCCATCAGCTTTTCTCATCCGCTGTGGATGAAGATGAGCGCGGAGGCCGACCCACGACCCCTTGGGTTCGGCAAGTCATCAGCGGTGAGGCTAACAAGATCTGAAACCTTTGCACACCCGCCCGCCATGCAAAGCCGTGCCTGCCACGAATCCGGGCTGTGCAGGCGTGGATTTGATGCGGCATCCGAAGTACAACAAGGCGAGGCACTGGCTCAGATTGTGCGCTTCAGTCACACACACATACACACACACAAACAAAGAGAGCCTACAATCGCATTCACCCCTGCTGCTGCTGCTGCACGCTAGTCAGTGTTCCCCAACTAGTCAGAGGTCCTCCCTTACATACTGCCACAGGGGCTCGCTTTCTCAGACTCTGAGCGGGACCGTCTATACTTGCGCGGCCTGCTTCCCCCAGTGACCTTGTCCCAGGTGCGCCACGTGCCTGTCTGCCTGCCTGCTTGGCACTATGGTGGTGGAACAGGCTGTGCAAGCTCCATGCGTGTTAACCCCTGAGCTCATGGGCTGCTTGCATGGGGTGTACTTGCATGCGACAGGAGGTGCAGCTTGAGCGCACCCTGCTGAACATTCGTTCCAAGGCCACCAACCTGGAGAAGCTGATGTACATGCAAGGTCTGCAGGTGGGCGGCGGCCCGGCGGGAAGTGCAGGCACAGCAGGCGCAGGGTAGCCAGGAGGGTGTGGTGGCACAGCAGGCACAGGGCCACCGGCAGGGAGTGTGGTGCTGTGTGCCAGGCCGTCGCAGGGTGTGGGGCAGCTGGCAGCAGGGAGTGCAGGCACCGCAGGCACAGGGCGGCCAGCAGGGTCCGCAGGGTCATCAGGGTGTGGTGGCCCAGCAGAGAGTGTGGTGCTATCTGTCAAGACCCCACAGGTTGTGGCGCAGCTGGCGACAGGGAGTGTTGGGCAGCGGCGCGTGGTGGCACAGCAGGCAGAGCAGCGCTGCCTGTCAGGCCAGGTGACAGGGTGTGTGGCGGTTGAAGGGGATCGCAGAGCCAGTGGCGCTGCGGGGCCAACAGGGCTACCAGGGTGCAGTTGCGCAGCAGGATGAGTGCAGCGCTCCTACTAGCCACAGCCACAGCCACAGGCTGCTGCTGCTGCTGCCCCGGCCATCAGCGGGTGGACAGTTTGCGCTTGCTCCCAGCCATGAAGGCTGCAGCAGCTTCATAGAGCCAAGTGGAGGGGCCCCACTCTTGTCAGTGGCCCAGGGCGCTGCCTCTGGGCAGAGTTGCCGGTAGCTGGGGCGTCACATTAGTCACTCAAAATGGCTGATCGGGGTTGCCATCGGGGTTGCCGGCTGGGCTGGGGCACACCCCTGCTACGGGCAGCACGCCACCCAGCTGAGGGTGACCCTGCAACAGCACTGGCAGCGTGTAGGATGACTTTAGACCTCCAGCATTGCATCAGTAATGGCCGCCGCCGCAGCTGCTGGTGCTGTCACAGCGACTGCGAGAGCATGACCACACACACCAGCAGCAGCAGGAGCAGGAACAACAGGTGCAGCAGTGACACCGCCTACATCATCATCGTATGCATCAGGAACAGGAACAGCAGCAGAAGCACCAGAAGCAGCAGAAGCAAGATCAGGAAGCATCACCAACACCTGGCAACTGGTATCAATATATGGGGCATAGACGTCAACAGGTGGAGGCATTCAAGGCAGTCAGGGGAGGTGGTGAGGCCAGGTGTGAGGATGTCTGTGTGTGGTGAGTTCACTGCTGCAGCACAGCGTGAGTGCTGGTGCAGCACAGGCAGTGAGCTGGCAGGGGGTGGTTAGGGAGGGTAGGGCAGGCCTCCCCCTTCTCCACCTTGTGCTGCTCTTTCCTCTATACCACTGACACTGCCCTCACAGCCACCCACACCCCTCACCTCAGCTGTGAGTCACTGTGGTGATGAGGGTGGTGGCTGGCTCACAATCAACAGCAGCATGGCACACCTGCCCTCCCTCATGGTGGACCCCCCTGACAGGGTAATGTTGGGGATTGGGTTGGGGTTAGAGAGAAGGACAACAGCCTGGTCTGCTGGCCTCCCCCACGCTTGCCCTAAACAATGCATGGCACCATGCTGTGCACCTTTGGCACAAAAAAGGAATAAGGTTTTGGGAAGTAAATAAGGAAAGAAACATATGTAAAGAAACAAAGAAACAAAGAAAGAAACAAAGAACGACTACCCCCTTGCCCGTCGGGCGTGCATGAAGGGAGGAGGGTAGCCTCGGGGCATGCCCTTGCTACCCTCTCACCAAAGGTATGGTTGCCAACTACTTGCCGTCTACCGGGTGCACTGAGTGGCCATATCAGCAACCTCCTCCCTGCACCTTGCTTTGCCCCATGCTTTGACCCATGCTTTGACCCATGCTTTGACCCATGCTTAGCCCCATGCTCCCCAGCTGTCTCAGCGCTCAGCCACTCGCCCTGCTGCAGCACACGCAGCATGTGGCCCACCCTGCCCTGCTGTGGTGTGTCAGGAGCGCAACGAGCGCCTGTTCTACCGCGTGCTGTGTGAGAGCTTTGACGAGCTCATGCCGGTCATGAGCATGCCTGTGGTGCGCGACTCCTGCAGGTCAGGCAGGGGGCAGCCAGGCCATGGGGGTGCAGGGCAGGTATAAGGTGGCAGGGGGCATCCAGGCCATGGGGGTGCTTCCCAAGCGAGCGCAGCACCAAGCAATGAAACCTTGCAGCAACGAGCTTGAACGTGGCTGAGCAGAGCTGGTCGATCACGTGTATTGCCCTGCATGGTCCTACATGACCTGCTGTGCCTCTCAAAGCCTCAACCAGGTCAACCACGTGCATTGCCCTCCATTGCCTTGTCCCGCAATGTCCTGCTGCGCCTCTTCCACAGCCCAGCTCTGTCTTGACTACCTTGTCATGTGCCATGGCCTGCCCTCTCCGTCGGGTGCTGTGCCTGACCACCTTTCTGCCGCTGCTGAGGTCAGGAAGTACGGGCTCATGTTCAAGAGCGTGCCCAGGGCGTTGTTCATCACCTTGGAGGACCGTGGCCGAGTGTTCAGGATCCTGAAGAACTGGCCGGAGAGGAATGTGCAGCTGGTGGGCAGCAAGGGGGACTGGGGGGTGGGCCTGGAGGGTAGGCCTGGAGGGTAGGCCAGGAGGGTAGGCCTGGGTACCATGAGGTGTGCCTGCTGTCAGGCCTACATGGAGAGGGTGAGGTGGGCAGGGTGAGGAGGGTCTTTCAGTCATGCAGCTTTCGATGGAAAATGGGAGGAGGGAGTCGAGAAGCAGCAGCAGCAGCCGCAGCCGCAGCAGGAGCATCAGTGATGGGAGGGGCAGGGAGGGAGGGTGGGAGGGTGCAGGGGTGGGCATCAAGCACAAGAGCGCACAGGACATTGCTCCCATTGCTGGCATTACTAGTGATGCCCTGCCTGAGAAAGCTTAGGCGTGAGAAGGGGTGAGGCCATGCAGGCGTGAGAGGGTGCTTCGGCCCCTGTTCTGCATGCAGGTCGTGGTCACTGATGGTGAACGGACTGGCAGCGCAGGCGACCTTGGTGTGCAAGCTGTGGGCGTACCCATCAGGTCTGTCTCCTGCCCTCCCACCACCACCACCATCACCACCACCACCACCACCAGCAGCAGCAGCGGTAAAAAGCAGCAGTGACAGTAGCTGATGGCCACTGTGCCCCTGCCCCTACCTCTTCCCCTGCACCTCCCTCTGCCCCTGCACCTCTCTCTGCCCCTGCCCCTACCTCTGCCCCTGCCCCTGCCCCTCCCTTGTGTGCATGATGTGTGAGCAGCAAGCTGGCCATGTACACGGCTTGCGGCGGCATCAACCCAGCAGTGTGCCTGCCTGTGGTCATTGATACTGGAACAGACAACGAGGAACTGCTGGAGTCCCCCTTCTATGTGGGTAGCCGCCACAGGTGCGCCTGACCCTCACCCTCACCCTCACCCTCACCCTCACCCTCACCCTCACCCTCACCCTCACCCTCACCCTCACCCTCACCCTCACCCTCACCCTCACCCTCACCCTCACCCTCACCCTCACCCTCACCCTCACCCTCACCCTCACCCTCACCCTCACCCTCACCCTCACCCTCACCCTCACCCTCACCCTCACCCTCACCCTCACCCTCACCCTCACCCTCACCCTCACCCTCACCCTCACCCTCACCCTCACCCTCACCCTCACCCTCACCCTCACCCTCACCCTCACCCTCACCCTCACCCTCACCCTCACCCTCACCCTCACCCTCACCCTCACCCTCACCCTCACCCTCACCCTCACCCTCACCCTCACCCTCACCCTCACCCTCACCCTCACCCTCACCCTCACCCTCACCCTCACCCTCACCCTCACCCTCACCCTCACCCTCACCCTCACCCTCACCCTCACCCTCACCCTCACCCTCACCCTCACCCTCACCCTCACCCTCACCCTCACCCTCACCCTCACCCTCACCCTCACCCTCACCCTCACCCTCACCCTCACCCTCACCCTCACCCTCACCCTCACCCTCACCCTCACCCTCACCCTCACCCTCACCCTCACCCTCACCCTCACCCTCACCCTCACCCTCACCCTCACCCTCACCCTGGCGTTGGGCCCAGCCTTGGCCCTGGCCCTGGCCCTGGCCCTGGCCCTGGCCCTGGCCCTGGCCCTGGCCCTGGCCCTGGCCCTGACCCTGACCCTGACCCTGACCCTGACCCTGACCCTGACCCTGACCCTGACCCTGACCCTGACCCTGACCCTGACCCTGACCCTGACCCTGACCCTGACCCTGACCCTGACCCTGACCCTGACCCTGACCTGACCCTGACCTGACCCTGACCCTGACCCTGACCCTGACCCTGACCCTGACCCTGACCCTGACATTGACCCTGACCCTGACCCTGACCCTGACCCTGACCTGACACTGACCCTGACCCTGACCCTGACCTGACCCTGACCCTGACCTGACCTGACCTGACCTGACCTGACCCTGACCTTGACCCTGACCCTGACCTGACCTGACCTGACCCTGACCTGAACCTGACCCTGACCTGACCCTGACCCTGACCCTGACCCTGGCCCTCAGAGGTTTGGATCTCAAACTGAAGTCTGTCCGTCAGCTGCTGCAGTATAGTAGTCTAGTCACGCTGTTTACACCGCACACTGTGTTGTACTGTCACCCCTTGGACATGTTCACATGTTGCAACACGCAGGTGTGAGGCTACTAT
>JASKMD010000012.1:4382886-4430386 GCA_030144725.1 Haematococcus lacustris | reverse complement strand
CACACCTTCACCCCTTCCTTGCCTGCATCGCACTCTGCCCCCCACCCTTGACACAGAAAATGAGGGACATGACGACTACTCTAAACTAATTGCCACCAAAGGGCGTGATCGAAGTGTGATGCCCTGCCTTTCACGTGCTCAGCCATGCCAGCTGCACCCATGCAAGATCCAGGTAGCTATAGTAGAGAAACAATGCACAGAGGTGTGACATGTCACATTGCGTTCCCCTATGCTGACGGCAGGAGGCAAGCTGCCTCACCGCACACAGCACAGTTGGGCACAGGCGTAGTCCGACCACCAACTGACAAGGAGCCTACAGCCATAGCCCAGCAGCAACGCAGGATACCTAGGGCTTTGCCACTTGACCATCCTATATGGCTTGCCTGTATACAAGAGGGTGTCTAGTAGAGGATGTTCGTGTATCCATCCAATGGGGCGGGTCGCCGCTATTGGTGCCGATGTTGAGAGTCACACTAGTGTTGGGCCGGCTGCAGGGGTGGGGCTAGGCGTCATGATCTCCAAGTGTACCAAGCTCAGGGACGAGCAGTTCATCGCTGCGGCAGAGGCCGTCACACGCATGGTAGGGGAGGATGAGGCCAGGCGAGGGGCCCTGCTGCCGCCCCTGAAGAACATTCGAGAGGTGGGTTTCCTTCTTCCCCATACTACCCACCACATTTTTCATTTCTTCTTGCATGGCGCATGGAGCGAGCATGCAGGTGTCACCTGGCTCACAATGATAGCCAGCTGTTTGAAGAAGGTCACATTGTCCTGGTGCATGGGCTCCATGCAAATCCATGTGACGCATGGATCACATTGGATCATACACATCATAGCATGGTACCAGGGTTTGATGCATGTGCCCTCTCATGGGGGTGGACCCACACCGGGAAGACTGGACGACAGCTTGCTAGCATGGACACCCCTTGATGATGGGTCTTTGTCTAGATCGCACGCACCATGCAAGCTGAAAAGGGTCGGTGCCTGCAGTCATTGGAAGCAGGTGGCAGGATTAGTTGCGACACGTTCAGCTGTCCACTGCATCTGCATGTTCCACCTGCAGGTGGCGGTCAGTGTGGCGCGAGCAGTGGCTCAGAAAGCATACGAGGGCGGCTACGCTACTGCACTGCCCAAGCCCCACAACCTTGCCGAGCGGGCCCGCCAGTTCATGTACTCGCCCCTGTACAGGCGCTACCGATGATGGCCAAGCAGCCCCCTTGTCCCTGCGTCAACCATGGTCACCATCACCTTCACCACCATCATCACCAAATGATGCATAATGGGTGCATGGGGTCTGAGAGGTGGAGGACTACAAAAGGGCTTGGGAAATAGGCACTTGTCCTTCTGCTGCTTGCTTCAATAGGCTTGGTACCGGCAGTTGCACCGCTCCTTGACTTAACCGGCACAACAGCGGCTGGGGCAGTGTTCCTCTGTGTGTTTGAACAGAGGAAACAGGAGGTGCACACTGGGCTGCTGCATCATACGGTGCATGTAGAGGTCGCGTAGGGCGCTGCTGCCCTGTTCATCCACTCACTGCAGTGCCAAGGCTCGGACAGGGGCCATTGCCCAGGTGTTGCTACTCGATGACATCGCATGGGACATGGGACAGTGCATGTGAAGGAGACAATGCTTGGCCGCCAGCAATGCAGTGATGTCGCTTGTCAGGTTGAAAACAGAACTTCAGCAGTGCTCTTGTGCCACTCATTTCCATGTGTGTCCAAGTCAGGCGGCCCCAACTAACAGGAAACCTACCCCTGGTAATCAAAACGACGCCGCGTCTCAGCCACGTGGTTTCTGAGTATGGAACGCACATCCTCGGATAGAGAACTCTGTCAGCTACGGGTGCAATGTGTTCCATTAAGTGTGCTGAGCGCAATGGCCGCTCAAATCTCGGCATTCAAACTCATGCCTGTTTTGCTCATGCGGGCCTCACCGCGAGCGACCGTCGCGATCGACCTGGCCCAAGAGCACCTGTACACACTCAGGGGCAGTCGCCGCAGTAAAATTGATCCACGTAACAGCGCCCCTACACACACACACGGATAAACAAGGCTGGAGCGATGATTGTCCCCTGCTGGTCCTACAGCCGCATCCGTCATTGTTCCTGTTGCATCATCCGTTGCTGGTCCTGCAGCTGCATCTTTGGGAATACCAGCTGCCACCCTGATGACGAGCACCTTGCCATGCTTCTTGCATGTGCAACAATAACCCCGCCCCGCCCCGCCCCGCCCCGCCCCGCCCCGCCCCGCCCCGCCCCGCCCGCCCCGCCCCGCCCCGCCCCGCCCCGCCCCGCCCCGCCCCGCCCCCCCCGCCCCGCCCCGCCCCGCCCCGCCCCGCCCCGCCCCGCCCCGCCCCGCCCCGCCCCGCCCCGCCCCGCCCCGCCCCGCCCCGCCCCGCCCCGCCCCGCCCCGCCCCGCCCCGCCCCGCCCCGCCCCGCCCCGCCCCGCCCCGCCCCGCCCCGCCCCGCCCCGCCCCGCCCCGCCCCGCCCCGCCCCGCCCCGCCCCGCCCCGCCCCGCCCCGCCCCGCCCCGCCCCGCCCCGCCCCGCCCCGCCCCCGCCCCGCCCCGCCCCGCCCCGCCCCGCCCCGCCCCGCCCCGCCCCGCCCCGCCCCGCCCCGCCCCGCCCCGCCCCGCCCCGCCCCGCCCCGCCCCGCCCCGCCCCGCCCCGCCCCGCCCCGCCCCGCCCCGCCCCGCCCCGCCCCGCCCCGCCCCGCCCCGCCCCGCCCCGCCCCGCCCCGCCCCGCCCCGCCCCGCCCCGCCCCGCCCCGCCCCCGCCCCGCCCCGCCCCGCCCCGCCCCGCCCCGCCCCGCCCCGCCCCGCCCCGCCCCGCCCCGCCCCGCCCCGCCCCGCCCCGCCCCGCCCCGCCCCGCCCCGCCCCGCGCCGCCCCGCGCCGCCCCGCGCCGCCCCGCGCCGCCCCGCGCCGCCCCGCGCCGCCCCGCGCCGCCCCGCGCCGCCCCGCGCCGCCCCGCGCCGCCCCGCGCCGCCCCGCGCCGCCCCGCGCCGCCCCGCCCCGCCCCGCCCCGCCCCGCCCCGCCCCGCCCCGCCCCGCGCCGCCCCGCGCCGCCCCGCCCGCCGCCCCGCCCCGCCCCGCCCCGCCCCGCCCCGCCCCGCCCCGCCCCGCCCCGCCCCGCCCCGCCCCGCCCCGCCCCGCCCCGCCCCGCCCCGCCCCGCCCCGCCCCGCCCCGCCCCGCCCCGCCCCGCCCCGCCCCGCCCCGCCCCGCCCCGCCCCGCCCCGCCCCGCCCCGCCCCGCCCCGCCCCGCCCCGCCCCGCCCCGCCCCGCCCCGCCCCGCCCCGCCCCGCCCCGCCCCGCCCCGCCCCGCCCCGCCCCGCCCAGCCCGTGCCCATGCCCGTGCCCGTGTTTATTCAGTAGCTAGATACAGCCCATTCAGGGAGTGAGGATTGGCTATATCAGCAAAAGACACTGCTTGAAGATTACCAGCCCCATGTTGGGGCCTCCTGAGTCCGCGCTCCTCTCCTCCATGCAGGTCCGTCCCCCGCCAATGGGAAACGGGCCCCAGCCCTCCTTCGGGAATCGAACATCTTTGCAGGCTTTGTCTGTGCATCTAGCTTTGCCTATCCCTGAGGTGCCTTGGTTGTTCGCAAGGCGACCGGGGCACTGTGGGCTTTGCTTGCGCACCTAGCTGCTAAGTATACATCTAGCTGCACCCAGTTGCAGAAAGCCGAAGAACCCTGCGAGGGGAGGTCTGCCAGGCAGCTTAAGACTGACGGTCAGGAGCAACAACGCAAGGTCTGCAACTCGCACCCACAGGTGCCTCGCTTGCACGCCAGTGTTCCAGGGTGTCGTGTTACAGCGTTGCCGTGCTGCAACAAGACCTTCTCAAGGCGTGCGCAGTGGCATGGAGCACACCTCAAAACATCTGCCATGCATGATGTTACTTAATGCATCACACATTGAGACTTTTGGTCCAAACAGTCTCCTGTCAGTGCCTTCCCATCATGCGATGTCACCAACCCCTAAGGCTGACACTCCTCTATCTTCCATGGCACTGTCTCGTGCACTGTGACTGTGGTGCGCTGCTTCTAGGTGGCCTGGCGGCAGCAGGCGGAATGGTGACTTCTAGGTCATCCCCCTTGTCCCTCACTAGGGCGTCCATTTGAGCCGGACCAGTAGTGGACATTCCCAGCAACTCTAGGCGCTGCCTGGACTAATCCCCTTGCTGCGTCTGCCTTGCAACATGGGCGGACCATGTGCCCCACCAATCTGCTCAATCATGCAGTCAATGATATCGCCGTCCTCCATCTCATGCTGAACAGAGCAACAGCAGCAGCAGTGACAGCAGCAGCAGCAGTTACAAGTGTATATGGCAAGAAGGGTCCAGAGCATAAAGATATCATTGAACCACAGAATGGGATCTAGCCACCATGGATTTGGGGAATGGGGGAGCAGGCAGGACTTCACAAACTCCCTGCTAGTGCAGGGAGGTATGGAAGGGAAAGGAAGCAGGCTCCAGCAGTCCACAACCCAGTGCACGGAGCCACACACACGGGCACATGCACTTGCATCACTCCAGGCAAGCAGGCAACAAACTGACAACCAAGACAAGCGCAGTGCTGCTCTTCCCAGTCTTACTGTTGCTGGTGTGGAGGACGGTTCCACTCTCTGACCATCAAACAGGAACCTGCACATGCACGCATGTCACAAGTGCATGGGGCTGCTGAACAGCAGCAGCACCCTGCATGCCACTAAGCAAGACTTGACACACGGCTGGTACTCCCACAGAAAGGGTGTGCTTCAGGAATGCCTGTCGCATGAGAGATGCGGTGATTGAGAAGGTGGTGTGCATTGCATTGTCAGCGCCTAGCGTTTCCGTCACGCACTTGACTGCGCGAGGGTCTTGACCCTTCTTTTCGCAGTATGCATTGAACACCTACGTCCAGCAAAGAATATCTTCCTCAATAATGCCATCATGGATCAACAGGCCAAGTCAACATTGTCTAAGAAGGTGGCCCATACTGCTATGCTGAGGCCATGTTGACAAGGTCTACATCTGTGCACACCTTTTCAAACTTTGTGTGGGTCCTAAGGCAAACACAGGAAGCATATGCTGGCGTTAGTTCAATAGTCCAGGTAGGAAACAGGTCAAAGCTCTGCTGCAGCTACCCACTTGATCTTGAAATGCACCTGCACAACAGGGGTACACCTAGCATAGGTTCAGGGTCAAGACGCACAGATGGCAAGGCAGCTGTGGCTCACCTCATTTCCAGCTTGGTCCTGAAAGGGAGGTTACCGCGAGCAGAGGCAGTGAGTAAAGTGTTATCATCATTACCGGCTACAACTGCGGCCGCACTCAACTCGAACTACGATGTTAATGGCCGCAGACTCCTGCTTGGGGACTGCATTGTCGCCTCCGCCTTCTGCCATAGTAGTGTATAGGTTTGTAGTGAACACCCGTATCACGTAGAGCCGCGAGTCACAGATTAAACACTTCGCGGTTTAAACACTTCGCGCATGGGTTTGATCGGACAATGTAATCCACCATGCCTAGTCCTTATGGATCTGTATGGCCTCGCCGCCGGTGTCATGACAACGTCTACACAAAAGCAGATGCCTAGCCCTAAAGCTGCAACGCCTGACAGCTCTGCTGGCTTCACCAAGCTCCCCTGGGGCTCCCCGCCGAGCTGCATGGGTGCAGTGACGTTGCTGGTGATGACCAAACAGCTTACAGGCCTACAAAACTCATTCACCAAGGAACAACATTTGGCTTGTGGGTAATCTGGAACATCCATCTACTTCATGGTTCCTGGAGACATGCACAGCTCTCACACCCTCTCACCAAACAGCGTACAGCTGATGACTTAATGGCCACTATGTGGCTGTGACCACCCACGGTTTCATGTAAGGTGGCCGGACCCACAGCTGATTGCTCATCGCCACTATGCCTTGTTTGCTGGACCGCATAACGCCTGGAGGGCAGGCCACCAGCACTGCTCCAGGGGCCATTGCCTGCTCTCATCAATGGCCGCAGGATCAGCACCGCATTGGTGCTCCAGCCCAGTCACCTGCCGGATGGCGCGGGTGGAGGGGAGGTTGTGCAGCCTTGCCCCTTAACCTTGGCAGGCTGGGCAGGCATTACTCTAGGCTGGGCACAGCATGGTGATCCACCTCCCCTCTGTTGGAGGAATCATTCCTCAGGCCTAGGCTTGTTGTGGGGCAGCCACCGGCATAGCTGCACCTCAAGACCCTGGTTGCCACCATCAGCTGAGCTGACCCAGCTGACTGCCAGGATATCAGCATGCCATGTGTTCATCCATGTGTTGATCAGAGTCAGTGCTGCCATGTGTTGATCAGAGTCACCCATGGTGTCATGACAACTGCTCAGCTTCCTTGCAGCTGCACGTCACCAAGCCTGAAGGCGGCCCCTGCTTGCATTGGCTTTGCATGGTGTGGCGCCTGATCGCCCACCCAGCTGCATTATCAGGCAGTCGATGCTATCACCATCCTCCATGTCGATCTAAGCAGAGCAGCAGCAGCAGCAGCAGCAGCAGCAGCAGCAGTGACAAGTGCAATGAAGAGCAGCAGCATGGTGAAGAAGGAGCAGGAGCCAATGCTTCAAGTGACAGTTCCCACTGCTGGCTGGCGGCCATGCATGCATGCTGGGGGCATGTGGGCAAGGCGGGCAGGCGGGCAAAGAGGCAGGCGCACAGGCGGACATGACTTCTTCAACGCCCCGCCCATGCAGCATGCCATTGCTTAAACAATACATGGCTTACACACTATTACCCTCACCATCACCACCACCATCACCACCATGACCATCACCACCGTCACAACCACCATTGTCATCAACACCATAATCAAATGGCAGTTGCCTGTGTCACACACTCACATACTTGATATGGCATAACTCAAGCTTGTGAGTCATCCCTTATTAGCACCTCAGGCTGAGGCTCAGCCCACAGCACGGTGAAGCAGGCAGCAGGCCTCGAGCAGTCCGCAGCCCAGTGCATGGTGTCACACTCTCAGACATGTGCACTTGCATCACTCCCGGCAAGCAGGCAACAAACTGACAACCAAGACAAGCGCAGTGCTGCTCTTCCCAGTCTTACCATAGCTGGTGTGGAGGATGGCTCTATTCTCTTGCCATCAAACAGGAACCTGCACATGCACGCACGTCAGAAGTGCATGGAGCTGCTGAAGAGCAGCAGCACCCTGCATGCCATGACGCAAGACTTGACACACGGCTGGTACTCCCACAGAAAGGGTGTGCTTCAGGAATGCCTGTTGCATGAGAGATGCGGTGAGTGAGACGGTGGTGTGCATTGCATTGTCAGCACCCAGCATTGCCGTCACGGTCTTGACGGCACGATGCGGTTTACATGCAGGAGAGCCTGATGCAGCAGTGGGTGACGCTGCTAAGACACTTAGGTGCCCTACAGAGGTTACACGGGGTCGCCATGATCCGCAGTGCTGCCATCAGAAGATTCAAACTGCCACATCCAGGCCGGTCTTGAGCAGGAGCGGGCGGCATGCCATGTGACGGCCCTGGCCTACCCACATCTCGAAGCCAAGCAGCCAGTGGCGTGACAGTGAAGTTCACAGCTTGATGGTATGGAGCGGGTGGCTGTTATGTGCCCCTGTGGTGATGGTGTTGGTGCTCACACAGCAGGCAGCTCCCACCTGAGCGTTGCGACGTCTTGACCCTTCTTGGCACAGTAGGCATTGAATACCTGCGGTCATGAAAGGAAAGGGACCAGGCTGTGTGGCACCTGAGCAGCGGAGGTGGTGAAGGCTGTGTACGCTGCTGGCCCTCAGCTTCTAAGCCTGACCAGTAATAAGGCTCAGGGGCGAGCAAGAAGATTACATCAGCTGCTGTCACACTGCAGCGGCAGTGGAATGAGCGTGTGCACAGCAGCACAGAGTCTAGCTAGACAGCAACAAGCCCCCTGAGCAGTGAAGTGCATGGAGCAAAATCACTCCTCCAACCTACTGTAGCAGCCAGTATATCTAGCCAGCCAATCCCGCGGCGAGCAAAAGAAGACACTACCAGCACATGACCAATGCATGACCAGTACATAGGCAACCAATAGGGTGACAACCTGCCCCCGCCCAAGCCCAAAGCAAGAGGTGCCAATGGACAATAGCATGAGCAGCGTAGGGTCCATGATCATGCTGTATTCCCTGCACACAACTGCTAAGTGCTGGGTTGCAATGACGTCTTTGGTAGCAGGATCTGAAAATGTTCTGTGCGCACCTTTTCAAACTTTGTGTGGGGCCTGAGTCAAACACAGGAAGCATATGCTGGCGTTAGTTCAATAGTCCAGGTAGGAAACAGGTCAAAGCTCTGCTGCAGCTACCCACTTGATCTTGAAGTGCACCTGCACATCAGGGCTACACCTAGCATAGGTTCAGGGTCAAGACACACAGATGGCAAGGCAGCTGTGGCTCACCTCATTTCCACCTTGGTCCTGAAAGGGAGGTCACCGCGAGCAGAGATAGTGAGTACAGTGTTGTCATCATTACCGGCTACGACTGCGGCCGCACTCAACCTTGACTATAATGTTGATGACCCCAGACTCCTGCTTGGGGACTGCACTGTCGCCTCCGCCTTCCGCCATAGTATTGTGTTGATGGGTAGCTAATATACTTGATCGCGACCGCAAGTAAATGTTAGCATTGATGCGGACCGTGCAGATTTGTATGCATGTATTTACTTGTCACCCTACGCATTCCATCGTGCTCAATACAAGCATGACGGGTGACTGTCTTGAACGAATCTTCGGAAGGCCGTTGTCACGTGTGAAGTGGCCGGCCTAGGTTAGGGGCTCTATGACTCGCCCTTGACCCCGACATTTCAGCTGCAACTTCAGCTGCAATTCCAGCAAGATGGAGGGCACTGGATGCTCGAGTGAACTAGACCAATATCATCATACTGCCACGAGTTCTATCAGGGAGCAGCCGGAGTTTGCCATGACTTTACGTATAGTATAATGTCGGAGGCCGAGCTGTTACGGGAAAATAACGGTCGAGGCTGGGTCGAAAGTTGCAGTAAACGTCGAGGCGTAGCCGAGACGTTTACGCAGCTTGAGACCTGGCCGAGACTGTTATTTGGACGTGAACAGCGCTGGCCGAGACATTATGCGATATCCCTATACATTACGGGCACATGATTTGGAGCCTCGCTGCTATTGCGGCTGTGCTCCACGCGTCGGAGACGACAGCAGAACCCTGCTGCTGCTGCCATGCTCCTGTTGCTACTGCCCGGCTGCTGCTGCTGCCCTGCCGCTGCTGCTGCCGCCCGGCTGCTGCTGCTGCCCTGTCGCTGCTGCTGCCGCCCTGCTGCTGCTGCTGCCATGCTGCTGTTGCTACTGCCCAGCTGCTGCTGCTGCCCTGCCGCTGCTGCTGCCGCCCTGCTGCTGGCGAGTCGTACCCTTGCCGCTCCCTGGCCGTGCATCCCCAATGCACCATGGATTGATCCGCAAGCAGCGCAACGCCTAGATGACTTCCACGCCCACGAAGCAGCTGGCAAGGCTCTGAAGATGAAGCTTCTGGCAGCTGCCGCTATCTAGGGTTACTATAATAACATGGTTCGCTGTAGAGCGCCGGCAAATAAAACTCTTACCGGCCGACATTGCTTGTAATTGCTGTCTCCCGTAATGTATAGGGATAGAACAATAATGAGAACTTGCATGACTTCATGTTGAGCCCATGTGCACCTTTGTTTGTGCACCTTGCTTTGAAGTGCGTTACAGAAAGTCCCGAACCCCTAGAGGGGGAGGCCGGCCTAGCAGCCTAACGGCTGACGGCTTAAGCGGTGTGAGCCACATCATCATCATACAGGGGCGCGTCGTTTGGTACATCCATCCACTTCATGGACATGCACAGCTCTCATGCTGCAGCTCTCACACTCTACACAGGAAAGCATGACATCCAGCTCAAACATGGTGCGCCTCAGGGACTGGGAGCACCCTTGCACACAGATGTCACTTAACAGCCGTCAGCCGTCACTCAACAGCGCATGCCTTGTACACAGACTCACTTCCCGTCCCTTGGAATCAGCTAGTGCATGCCTGCTGATCTGGCTGCTGCTACATGGTGTGCAGAAGGCGCTGCCTGGACGCACAGCCGTAGAAGGACTGCCAGCTGCAGAGTAAGCGCCAGCTGGGTTGGTGCCTAACAGGACGTACTTCTGTCACTGACAGTGTCAGACTCATGCATAGTGCAAGGTGTGTTACTAGAGAGCAGGGGGGACAGCTGCTGATCCAGCCTTGGATGACAGGATGATGCCAACTGCGGACAGACCAGGAGGTGAGGCTTATCAAGCATGGAACAGCAGGCATTAGCAGCACCTAACAACCAGCTGCCCTGTTGCTAGTGTGGGACTCACCAATCAGACCGTACAAAGCCAGAGCCTCAGCGAAAATGAGGATCAGAATCATGCCAACAAACAGCTTGGGCTGCTGAGCATTTGCCCTGCAGCTCGCAAAGGCACACAGTGGTGAGCGGTATCTTACTGCGAAGGCTGCAGCAGCGTGAGCGCGAGCCACGAGGCGAATGTGCGTGTGAACTAGGCTGGGCTGCCCCACCTAACACCAGCGTCTCCGACAATGCCGATGGCCATGCCTGCTGCCAGGCCTGCCAGCCCGCAAGCCAGACCGGAAGCAAGGTGGGCGAAGCCATCGAACAGCCTGTAGTTGGCGGGGTTCACTGCGCAAGCACATAGACGCGCCACACGCCTGACACCATGACCGCTGCGGGCTTGATTGCAAGCCGTGACCTGCCAGCTTGAACAAGCCGGTGTGTTCGTGCTTGCTCCTCACCGCCTGTGGAGATGATGACTGCAATAATAAGGCCGTAGATACCCAGCACACCCGCCATGACCACGGGCACGATGGACTTCATCACCAACTCTGGTCGCATCACGCCCATAGACGCGATGCCGACCCCTGACTTCGCTGTGCCATATGCAGCGCCCATGCCTGCGAGACGAGGTAAGGGCAGACAGCTGAAGAGTTGGGGTGCGTCTTACTGCCAAGGGGACATAGCGCGAAGCCTTGGCACCTACACGAGAACACCAGGGCGGAAGCAGCGCCCATGAAGCCGAAGAACGGGGCAGTGTCCTGGTTGCTCATGTTTGCTCGCGAAGGCTAGTGTGTGGCGCGAAGCTGGAGGTAGTGCGCTGGGCCTGTTGTGGAAACAAAGAGCCAAGCCACACAAAAGAAAACGTAGGCGGGGTGACAAGTGTGCGGCAAAACTTGCACGACATCAAATCATACGTTGCCTAGTGCTTGTTGCAGGTCCGGACCCGCGTACAGACATAGATCACATGCAACAGCCTCCCCCACATCCTTGTGTGCTGGATGCTTATCCTGATCATTGAGCAATCACTGTACTTCAGTTTCGCGTACACCGTATGCAGCAGCGTTGTAATTGTACTCATTTATGGAGATCTCCCTGAACAACCTGCGTTGCAGCTATCACGTTAGCATGGGTTGTACTCTGTTGTACACTTCTGGCACTCAAGTGCAGAGGGTCAGATTACGCTCACCCTTCTACCCGAGCTAGTAGAATAGTTATATGTGAACGAACCGTTCTAAGGATCATGTCTGCTCAGAGGAGTGTCGCATTCCATGATTCCCGCATTCCATCTCCACCTTAATGGTAAAGTGTTCACCGGGGCGGGGCGGGGCGGGGCGGGGCGGGGCGGGGCGGGGCGGGGCGGGGCGGGGCGGGGCGGGCGGGGCGGGGCGGGGCGGGGCGGGGCGGGGCGGGGCGGGGCGGGGCGGGGCGGGGCGGGGCGGGGCGGGGCGGGGCGGGGCGGGGCGGGGCGGGGCGGGGCGGGGCGGGGCGGGGCGGGGCGGGGCGGGGCGGGGCGGGGCGGGGCGGGGCGGGGCGGGGCGGGGCGGGGCGGGGCGGGGCGGGGCGGGGCGGGGCGGGGCGGGGCGGGGCGGGGCGGGGCGGGGCGGGGCGGGGCGGGGCGGGGCGGGGCGGGGCGGGGCGGGGCGGGGCGGGGCGGGGCGGGGCGGGGCGGGGCGGGGCGGGGCGGGGCGGGGCGGGGCGGGGCGGGGCGGGGCGGGGCGGGGCGGGGCGGGGCGGGGCGGGGCGGGGCGGGGCGGGGCGGGGCGGGGCGGGGCGGGGCGGGGCGGGGCGGGGCGGGGCGGGGCGGGGCGGGGCGGGGCGGGGCGGGGCGGGGCGGGGCGGGGCGGGGCGGGGCGGGGCGGGGCGGGGCGGGGCGGGGCGGGGCGGGGCGGGGCGGGGCGGGGCGGGGCGGGGCGGGGCGGGGCGGGGCGGGGCGGGGCGGGGCGGGGCGGGGCGGGGCGGGGCGGGGCGGGGCGGGGCGGGGCGGGGCGGGGCGGGGCGGGGCGGGGCGGGGCGGGGCGGGGCGGGGCGGGGCGGGGCGGGGCGGGGCGGGGCGGGGCGGGGCGGGGCGGGGCGGGGCGGGGCGGGGCGGGGCGGGGCGGGGCGGGGCGGGGCGGGGCGGGGCGGGGCGGGGCGGGGCGGGGCGGGGCGGGGCGGGGCGGGGCGGGGCGGGGCGGGGCGGGGCGGGGCGGGGCGGGGCGGGGCGGGGCGGGGCGGGGCGGGGCGGGGCGGGGCGGGGCGGGGCGGGGCGGGGCGGGGCGGGGCGGGGCGGGGCGGGGCGGGGCGGGGCGGGGCGGGGCGGGGCGGGGCGGGGCGGGGCGGGGCGGGGCGGGGCGGGGCGGGGCGGGGCGGGGCGGGGCGGGGCGGGGCGGGGCGGGGCGGGGCGGGGCGGGGCGGGGGCGGGGCGGGGCGGGGCGGGGCGGGGCGGGGCGGGGCGGGGCGGGGCGGGGCGGGGCGGGGCGGGGCGGGGCGGGGCGGGGCGGGGCGGGGCGGGGCGGGGCGGGGCGGGGCGGGGCGGGGCGGGGCGGGGCGGGGCGGGGCGGGGCGGGGCGGGGCGGGGCGGGGCGGGGCGGGGCGGGGCGGGGCGGGGCGGGGCGGGGCGGGGCGGGGCGGGGCGGGGCGGGGCGGGGCGGGGCGGGGCGGGGCGGGGCGGGGCGGGGCGGGGCGGGGCGGGGCGGGGCGGGGCGGGGCGGGGCGGGGCGGGGCGGGGCGGGGCGGGGCGGGGCGGGGCGGGGCGGGGCGGGGCGGGGCGGGGCGGGGCGGGGCGGGGCGGGGCGGGGCGGGGCGGGGCGGGGCGGGGCGGGGCGGGGCGGGGCGGGGCGGGGCGGGGCGGGGCGGGGCGGGGCGGGGCGGGGCGGGGCGGGGCGGGGCGGGGCGGGGCGGGGCGGGGCGGGGCGGGGCGGGGCGGGGCGGGGCGGGGCGGGGCGGGGCGGGGCGGGGCGGGGCGGGGCGGGGCGGGGCGGGGCGGGGCGGGGCGGGGCGGGGCGGGGCGGGGCGGGGCGGGGCGGGGCGGGGCGGGGCGGGGCGGGGCGGGGCGGGGCGGGGCGGGGCGGGGCGGGGCGGGGGCCACACAGCCTGGTCCCTTTTCTTTCCCGACCGCAGGTATTCAGTGCCTACTGTGCCAAGATGGGTCAAGGCGTCACAACGCTCAGGTGGGAGCTGCCTGCTGTGTGAGCACCAACACCATCACCACAGGGGCACATAACAGCCACCCGCTCCATACCATCAAGCTGTGAACTTCACCTTCACGCCACTGGCTGCTTGGCTTCGAGATGTGGGTAGGCCAGGGCCGTCACATGGCATGCCGCCCGCTCCTGCTCAAGACCGGCCTGGATGTGGCAGTTTGAATCTTCTGATGGCAGCACTGCGGATCATGGCGACCCCGTGTAACCTCTGTAGGGCACCTAAGTGTCTTAGCAGCGTCACCCACTGCTGCATCAGGCTCTCCTGCATGTAAACCGCATCGTGCCGTCAAGACCGTGACGGCAATGCTGGGTGCTGACAATGCAATGCACACCACCGTCTCACTCACCGCATCTCTCATGCAACAGGCATTCCTGAAGCACACCCTTTCTGTGGGAGTACCAGCCGTGTGTCAAGTATTGCGTCATGGCATGCAGGGTGCTGCTGCTCTTCAGCAGCTCCATGCACTTCTGACGTGCGTGCATGTGCAGGTTCCTGTTTGATGGCAAGAGAATAGAGCCATCCTCCACACCAGCTATGGTAAGACTGGGAAGAGCAGCACTGCGCTTGTCTTGGTTGTCAGTTTGTTGCCTGCTTGCCGGGAGTGATGCAAGTGCACATGTCTGAGAGTGTGACACCATGCACTGGGCTGCGGACTGCTCGAGGCCTGCTGCCTGCTTCACCGTGCTGTGGGCTGAGCCTCAGCCTGAGGTGCTAATAAGGGATGACTCACAAGCTTGAGTTATGCCATATCAAGTATGTGAGTGTGTGACACAGGCAACTGCCATTTGATTATGGTGTTGATGACAATGGTGGTTGTGACGGTGGTGATGGTCATGGTGGTGATGGTGGTGGTGATGGTGAGGGTAATAGTGTGTAAGCCATGTATTGTTTAAGCAATGGCATGCTGCATGGGCGGGGCGTTGAAGAAGTCATGTCCGCCTGTGCGCCTGCCTCTTTGCCCGCCTGCCCGCCTTGCCCACATGCCCCCAGCATGCATGCATGGCCGCCAGCCAGCAGTGGGAACTGTCACTTGAAGCATTGGCTCCTGCTCCTTCTTCACCATGCTGCTGCTCTTCATTGCACTTGTCACTGCTGCTGCTGCTGCTGCTGCTGCTGCTGCTCTGCTTAGATCGACATGGAGGATGGTGATAGCATCGACTGCCTGATAATGCAGCTGGGTGGGCGATCAGGCGCCACACCATGCAAAGCCAATGCAAGCAGGGGCCGCCTTCAGGCTTGGTGACGTGCAGCTGCAAGGAAGCTGAGCAGTTGTCATGACACCATGGGTGACTCTGATCAACACATGGCAGCACATGACTCTGATCAACACATGGCAGCACTGACTCTGATCAACACATGGATGAACACATGGCATGCTGATATCCTGGCAGTCAGCTGGGTCAGCTCAGCTGATGGTGGCAACCAGGGTCTTGAGGTGCAGCTATGCCGGTGGCTGCCCCACAACAAGCCTAGGCCTGAGGAATGATTCCTTCAACAGAGGGGAGGTGGATCACCATGCTGTGCCCAGCCTAGAGTAATGCCTGCCCAGCCTGCCAAGGTTAAGGGGCAAGGCTGCACAACCTCCCCTCCACCCGCGCCATCCGGCAGGTGACTGGGCTGGAGCACCAATGCGGTGCTGATCCTGCGGCCATTGATGAGAGCAGGCAATGGCCCCTGGAGCAGTGCTGGTGGCCTGCCCTCCAGGCGTTATGCGGTCCAGCAAACAAGGCATAGTGGCGATGAGCAATCAGCTGTGGGTCCGGCCACCTAACATGAAACCGTGGGTGGTCACAGCCACATAGTGGCCATTAAGTCATCAGCTGTACGCTGTTTGGTGAGAGGGTGTGAGAGCTGTGCATGTCTCCAGGAACCATGAAGTAGATGGATGTTCCAGATTACCCACAAGCCAAATGTTGTTCCTTGGTGAATGAGTTTTGTAGGCCTGTAAGCTGTTTGGTCATCACCAGCAACGTCACTGCACCCAAGCAGCTCGGCGGGGAGCCCCAGGGGAGCTTGGTGAAGCCAGCAGAGCTGTAGCGCGGGTGCTGTAGGGCCAGGTAAAGCTAGACTCACTCCGCAGGAGTTTCTATTCACACGGTTTGTTGTGGAAGCAGAAGGAGAAGCAGGTTCAATGGAAGTGTCAGCATCTCAAACATGCTGAGCCTCAGGGACTGGGAGCACCCTTGCATACAGATGTCACTTAACAGCCGTCAGCCATAACTTAACAGTGTATGCCTTGTACACAGACTCACTTCCCGTCCCTTGGAATCAGGGAGTGCATGCCTGCTGATCTGGCTGCTGCTACATGGTGTGCAGAAGGCGCTGCCTGGACGCACAGCCGTAGAAGGACTGTCAGCTGCAGAGTAAGCGCCAGCTGGGTTGGTGCATAACAGGACGTACTTCTGTCACTGACAGTGTCAGACTCATGCATAGTGCAAGGTGTGTTACTAGAGAGCAGGGGGGACAGCTGCTGATCCAGCCTTGGATGACAGGATGATGCCAACTGCGGACAGACCAGGAGGTGAGGCTTATGAAGCATGGAACAGCAGGCATTAGCAGCACCTAACAACCAGCTGCCCTGTTGCTAGTGTGGGACTCACCAATCAGACCGTACAAAGCCAGAGCCTCAGCGAAAATGAGGATCAGAATCATGCCAACAAACAGCTTGGGCTGCTGAGCATTTGCCCTGCAGCTCGCAAAGGCACACAGTGGTGAGCGGTACCTTACTGCGAAGGCTGCAGCAGCGTGAGCGCGAGCCACGAGGCGAATGTGCGTGTGAACTAGGCTGGGCTGCCCCACCTAACACCAGCGTCTCCGACAATGCCGATGGCCATGCCTGCTGCCAGGCCTGCCAGCCCGCAAGCCAGACCGGAAGCAAGGTGGGCGAAGCCATCGAACAGCCTGTAGTTGGCGGGGTTCACTGCGCAAGCACATAGACGCGCCACACGCCTGACACCATGACCGCTGCGGGCTTGATTGCAAGCCGTGACCTGCCAGCTTGAACAAGCCGGTGTGTTCGTGCTTGCTCCTCACCGCCTGTGGAGATGATGACTGCAATAATAAGGCCGTAGATACCCAGCACACCCGCCATGACCACGGGCACGATGGACTTCATCACCAACTCTGGTCGCATCACGCCCATAGACGCGATGCCGACCCCTGACTTCGCTGTGCCATATGCAGCGCCCATGCCTGCGAGACGAGGTAAGGGCAGACAGCTGAAGAGTTGGGGTGCGTCTTACTGCCAAGGGGACATAGCGCGAAGCCTTGGCACCTACACGAGAACACCAGGGCGGAAGCAGCGCCCATGAAGCCGAAGAACGGGGCAGTGTCCTGGTTGCTCATGTTTGCTCGCGAAGGCTAGTGTGTGGCGCGAAGCTGGAGGTAGTGCGCTGGGCCTGTTGTGGAAACAAAGAGCCAAGCCACACAAAAGAAAACGTAGGCGGGGTGACAAGTGTGCGGCAAAACTTGCACGACATCAAATCATACGTTGCCTAGTGCTTGTTGCAGGTCCGGACCCGCGTACAGACATAGATCACATGCAACAGCCTCCCCCACATCCTTGTGTGCTGGATGCTTATCCTGATCATTGAGCAATCACTGTACTTCAGTTTCGCGTACACCGTATGCAGCAGCGTTGTAATTGTACTCATGTATGGAGATCTCCCTGAACAACCTGCGTTGCAGCTATCACGTTAGCATGGGTTGTACTCTGTTGTACACTTCTGGCACTCAAGTGGAGAGGGTCAGATTACGCTCACCCTTCTACCCGAGCTAGTAGAATAGTTATATGTGAACGAACCGTTCTAAGGATCATGTCTGCTCAGAGGAGTGTCGCATTCCATGATTCCCGCATTCCATCTCCACCTCAATGGTAAAGTCTTTACGCAGTCGCGTTGGTTCGGGTCGGAGCTCAACAGCTTGTAATTGTGATCCATGTCGCAGAGAAAATCCAGCGGGGTCAGGCGACTGTGGGCAAGTATGACGGCTTGCATTCTTCATTGACTTGCGCTACCCTTGCTGGCAAAGTTTTTCTGCACAGCCCACATGGACCCGGAGACAGCCACATCACTTACCTTAACATCAACAAGCAAGTCACCGCACTGGTCGCCGGCTGTCTACCAGCAGCCAAAGATGGCAGAGATGTGCTGCTTGTTGGCACCCCCACCACCCTCCAGTGTTACGACGTTCAGCAAAACAAGGATTTATTCTTCAAGGATGTCACCGATGGTGTGAACGTGGTGGTGGTGGGGACATATGGCAGCGCCGGCCAAACACTGGCACTTGTGGGCGAGAATTGCACAATTCAGGTGCGGCAAAACCAGGCAGCACCAGAATGTGATGACATGGGCATGTGGTATACACCTGTACACTTTGCAAGCAGGGAGGCTGAGATGTCTGATTCGCCCAAACCAGGCACGCAGTGCATGTTTGCTGCATGATGATCAAAACCCAAAGCGCTGAACTGTGTCAGGCAAACATCACATGCCTAAATCGTGACGTGTGATTTGAGTGTGACGCCATGCAGGGGTATGACAGTGCAGGATCAGAGATCTTGTGGACGGTGACCGGAGATAATGTGTCATCCATGACGTTGTGTGACGTGGATGGGGATGGCCAGCCTGAGCTGCTGGTAAGGCGCAGGGCTGCTCATCGTCCTCAGCTGTGTCACCCACAGCAGCAGTGGCAGCAGCAGTGGGTCATGGGGCTGTCAGCACTGCTGCCGCTGGGCCATCAGCAATGTGTTGGCAGCTGTGATGCAAGGCCAAGCCTTAAAGGCCCAAGGGAGGTAGGGAACTGATGAAACAGGTTAACACCATAGTTGTAAAGCCTGCTCTAGTCTTCTGTGTCAGACCCTCACACCAGCCCACCAGTTCGTCCGCCCACACCCCCTATCCCCTCTGCAACCTTCTGTCCCTGTGCCACACTACAGCTTCCCGCCCCTCTCCCATCTCCTGCCCCTCTACCACCCCCACCTACCCTGTCCACTGCCTGGCCCCTCTGCCACCGCCCGCCCCTGACCTCTACAGGTAGGCTCAGACGACTTTGACCTGCGTGTGTTCCGCAACGAAGACATCCTGGCCGAGGTGTCGGAGGCAGACCAGTTCGTGGGCCTGTGCCCTGTGCACCTATCCCACTTTGGCTACGCACTGGTGAACGGCACCATCGGGGTGTATGACCGCCTGGACCGCATCTGGCGCGTGAAGAGCAAGCACAGTGTGTGCGCCGTAGCAGCCTTCGACCTGGACGGGGACGGAGTCAAGGAGCTCATCAGCGGTTGGAGCAATGGCAGGGTGCGGTCCAGCGGCTCACCGGGGAGCCTTGGCTCGAGAAGGGCTGAGGGTCAGGGTGGCGTGGGGTGGGGTGGGGCTCAGGACCATGTGAGGGCAGAGATGAGGTGGTAGGCCCGGATGGAAGCAAAGGTGCGGCAGTGAAGTGCCCAGAGCCAGCCACCCTCACTACTCCTGTGCCCAACACCTCTAATGTCACTGATGGTAGGGGACGCATTCTGCCCTGTTCGGGATTTGAACCTGGGTCTGCAGGTCCTTGGACATCTAGGCATAGATCCGCGGTCCCCTGGGTGCTTAGTATGATGGTGGCCCTGTTAGGATGCCTGGGTCCCCAGCAGGAGTCGAACCTGGGTCTGCAGGTGGAGGTGCGGCGCGAAGACACTGGTGAAGTGGTATTTCGAGACCACCTCAGCAGCGCAGTCAGTGGCATCATGTGCGCAGACTACCGCAGCGACGGGCAAGAAGAGGTCATTGTCTGCAGCATGGAGGGCGAGGTGAGCGCCAGCCACAACAGCTGCTGCCCAACAGGCTGATGGTGCAGGATTGGCTGGGGCAGGTGGGGTAAAGTTGGGTGGGGTGGGGCGAGGCCGGAAAGTATGTGAAGTGCTGTTGCTGTTGCTGCTGCTGCTACTCCTATGACAGCAGCAGCACCCTGTGCTGTGTGCAGTGTGAAGTGTTGGTGAATGTGATGATAGTAACAGTAATCGCAGTACCAATTACATGAGTGGAAATGATGACTAGATTGTTCAGCTGCTCCAGCACCCTACTGCAGTGAACTCACGACCACCTGCCCTGATGCACATGGTGTCCAGGTGCGAGGCTACCTGCCCATGAGCGCGGACCAGCCCCAGAATGCGATGGACTTCAGCGCGCAGCAGGCGGCTATCACTGAGCTCACTCAGTGCAAGCAGGAGCTGCTGTACGAGCTGACCAGCTACCAGAACACAAAGGCATCCAGTGCTCAGGTACGCAACCTGGAAACCCCACCTTGGCAAGCCCACCTTGGCCACCCCACCTGGGCCCACTGGACGCAACCTGGGCATCCCCGTGGCAAACCCTCAGCCCCCAGCTGACCAGCACCTGGCCCGGACCTAGACACTGACCATGGCCCCCCGACAGCTTCTGACCCTCCCCCTTGGCCACCCTCCCTGACTCCCCTTCACCACCCCTTCACCCCTTCACCCCGCCCTCGCGCTCTCCTGACTTCAGGCAGAAGCATCTGGCAACATGATCCCCAGCACCACCAAGGTGGACAGCTTTGTGACTCTGAACAAAGACACCTGCACCTGTGAGCTGGGCCTGAAGACCAACAACGGCACAGTCATCCGCGGTGCGGTGGTGTTTGGCGAGCAGATCTTTGCTGAAGAGTCATTGTTCATATACCCAAAGGTAAGCCACCCAGCTGCATGGCCAAGGGATGGGGGGCAGCTGGGTTGGAGTCAGCAGAGCAGCTCAAGCCAAGGGCGGGGGGAAAGCCGGCATCAGGGGTGGGGTGGGGGGCATGGCAAGGGGTGCCAGGGGGGTCCTCAAGTGGGTTGCCAGGTGTACTTGGTGAGTAGGTTGAATGTGGTGCCTGGACCATGGCCAGCCTGCCTCAGTGCCTGGATCAGCCCTGCTGGCGCCTGCCTGAGTGTGCTGTGGCCAGCATGCCTTGCAGCCCTTGAAGAACTGCAACCCTGACCCTGACCCTGACCTCCACCCTGACCCTCACCCTGACCCTCACCCTGACCTCCACCCTCACCCTCACCCTCACCCTGACCCTCACCTTCACCCTGACCCTCACCCTGACCCTCACCCTGACCTCCACCCTGACCCTCACCCTCACCCTGACCTCCACCCTGACCCTGACCCTCACCCTGACCCTCACCCTGACCCTGACCCTGACCTCCACCCTGACCCTGACCCTGACCACAGACAGCCGAGTCCAGCCTTTCAGTGCCCCTACGCCCAGTGAAGGACGTGGCGGTGGTGCTCATGATCAAGGTGCTGGTGGGCACGCGCAGCAGCAGCGTGTACCACATCTTCGAGCTGGAGATAGAGCTGCCCAAGTTTGCCATGTATGCAGCAGTGGAGCGCAGCGCTCACAAGACCCCGGCCTCCTCTGTCACCTTCAGGCAGGTGGCAACCAGACTTGCAGGGAGAAGGCGAAGGCAGGGGTAGGGGCAGGCTAGCAGGGGCAGGGTAGCAGGGGCAGGTAAGGAGGACCAGGCAGGC
Organism: Haematococcus lacustris; assembly: GCA_030144725.1. Taxonomy (NCBI): domain Eukaryota; kingdom Viridiplantae; phylum Chlorophyta; class Chlorophyceae; order Chlamydomonadales; family Haematococcaceae; genus Haematococcus; species Haematococcus lacustris. The sequence continues at coordinate 4,409,379 of JASKMD010000012.1, read as the reverse complement.
AGAGGCAGGGTAGCAGGGGCAGGTCAGCAGGGGCGGGTAAGGAGAGGAGTTTCATCTACACGACCCTGGAGGGCGTGAGGGGGTTTGGGTAGAGCAGGTTGGTTTCTTCCTCTCTGCCATATTGCAGCAGCCCTCCTACACCACTGCTGCAGCACCATCACCCAGTAACTACACACGGAGCATGAGAGGAAGTTTGACTGCAGCATGAACGCCAGCATGCTTGCTGCTATGCCGGGCCCTGCCACCCCTGCTGGTGTGACTGGCGCTGCACCGCGGGCGTGCTGCTGCTGCTGCTGCATCTGCTGCTGCATCTGCTGCTGCTGCTGCTGCCTCGCACCCTCAGCCTCACCGACCGCATCCCCCGCATCCTGGCCTTTGTGGAGAGCCGGTTCAATACCAAGCTGCCCCTGTCCCGCATGGACGGCCTGGAGGCCTGCTTCACCTGCCTCAGGGACCGCAGCCCGCTCATCATCCGGGCCATTCCCCTCAGCAACACCACGCAGGCAAGGTGACCAGGGCAGGCAAGGCGACCAGGGTAGGCAAGGCGACCAGGGCAAGTAAGGCGGCCAGGTCAGGCAAGGTGACCCTAACCCCTGCTCATGCCTGCTGCTGCCTGCTCATGCCTGCTTCTGCCTGTTCCAAGTACACATTATAGCAGCACGCGGTTCGAATGTTGCCGGTGTAAGCCATACCTATGAAGCCAGGTCAAAGCATGCTGGTCAGAGCATGCTGGTCATCACTGAATAGCATGTCTGGCATTTTTAGTTGCACCGTGTGATTGAGGTGGTTTGGGGCCTGTCAGGTGCTGGCGTCTGCATCGGGGCATGGCAGGCTGGTTCTTGGCCTTGTGCTGAGAGTGGATGGAGGGGCTTGGAGCTCAGCCAGGGTGGCCATAACTCCATACTTCCATATCACTGCAGTGTGCAGCCTGCGCTTATGCTGCTGACGCTGAGTCTGAAAGAACGCCATGTGTGGCAAATGTAGTGGTGATGGTGGCGGTGATGGTGGCGGTGGTGGTGGTGGCTGCTTATGCTGGCTGTGTTCCTAGAGCAGGTAACCATCCTGACTGACAACATGGACGTTGCCGGGGAGGTGGTCAACGAGCTGGCATCATACCTGGGCCTGGCTGACCTGGCCAGCACAGCAGACTACCCGCTGGCAATGGAAGCGTTCCGAGCTGTGCTGGCCCAGGTACAGCTGTGGTTGGGTTGCGGCAGGGGCAGGGGCAGGGGCCAAGCCCAAACACCTGCGGCAGGGGCAAGGCCAGGGCAGGGGCAGGGCTGGGACGTGGACTTCAATGGTTGGTGCGCAGAGGTGGCAGGTGAGAAGGGGTGGTGGAGTTCGATGGGTGGAGAGTACAGGAGAGGCAGGCGACAGGGAGTAGGGGAGCAAGTCAGGCTGAGGTAAGGTGGGTGCTATGCAGTCCCGCCTGCCCGCACATGCCCCAGTGCTGCCTGCTCATGGCTTGCTGCACAGGTAGAGGCGCACAACGCGACCCGGCTGCGAATGAATGCTGACATGGCAGACAGCAGCAACCTGGTGAAGCAGCTGCTGATCAAAGCAGAAGACATGCGGCTGCTAGGCAACATGACCGCCATGAAGGCGCAATACAAGAGGCTCCATGACCTGAACAAGTGAGCTGGTGACATTCTTTGACCCTTAGAGCAGGGGTCAGGCTGCCAAGGGCCTCCAGGACCTGACAGGCCTGAGAGCCTTCAGAATGTGCTGTGCTGCCTGGTCTGATTGCCTGCCCATGTGGTGTCCTCGGCTCAGCCCCATACTGCACACCATTGCACAGTTCTTGCCTGCAGCAACAGCAGCAGCAGCAGCAGTGCAGTAGCCAGGAGCAGCAGCAGCACCGGCAGCAGCAGCTGTGCCATCAACAAACCTGGTGCTGCATCATCTAGCAGCTTCAGCTGGTGCAGCAGCAGCCCAGCAGACCGTGGCACTGGGTGCAGGGACTTGATGGTGGAGCACGACAAGCGCGCAACCAACCACACCCAGCTGCTCAGCGCACTGAAGGAGGTGAACCTAATGATTCAGCGCGCCGCGCGGCTTCGCGTGGGAGCACCCAAGGCTCGTGTGTCGGCCGCCTGCCGCGCCGCGATCAAGGAGGAAAACATGGCCGCACTGTTTCGAATCATCAAGGACGGTGACGTCCGGTGAGCGCCTCATGGCCAACGCCGATTGCATCTGTGCTTGGCTCACATCCTTCCAGTGAACTACTCTGCGTCCGACGATGGCGGCCTGTGTTGCCGGTTGGTCCACACCAGCGCAAGTGGAAGGATGAGGGTGAGGGATGAGAGTGAGGATATGGTGATGAGGGGCCTGCTAGTGCACAACCATCCCAGTATGGCCGCTTGCCCTTCCCTCTGTATGGTATGGCTGCAAACCTTTGCATGAGCTCGCAGCCTGTGTTTGATTACAACTCGTGGTGTAGCATGAGGGCTGTAGGGATAAAATAGTGTTTTGCATCTCTTGAAGGCACTTGTGCGCCTGCTTGAACTTACTCCAAGCCTGCCTACCGTTGGGGCCCCGGGTAGACGACGGTAAAGGTGCTGACAACCAACAAACACTAAACCAGAGTATACGGCGACGGAGTCGGATAAGAACCTGCCAATGGCCATCATAGCCTAGGTAGCATGCCGAAGCCGTCAAAGGCATGCATTAAGTTCAACCTGCCAACAATAGGCTCGGCCTGGACCGGCAGCTTGAGCCCCTCTGAGTGGGCCCCTCAGCTTAGGCCTGGACCAGATGATAAACTATGTTGGTTAAAGTTGGCAAATCATTATGTAATGGATATCACTTCCGCCCCACTCCGGGTGCCGGCCCTCCGGTTGGACGGCGACCTGATGCACCCCCCAGCACGGCCACTCCGCTTCGGAGGGGGGGTCCAGCCGAGCAATGAAGAAGCAGTTCCCACAGTGGGTGCAGGTTTGACTACAGCCTGCCAGACCGGGAACACAAGCACTTGGCGTTTGCCAGCCAACAGCGTGCTATGGCAGCTTAGATGGGTGACAGAGGTAGCCATGCACAGGCCGCCGCTGAGCACCCCCCTGCCCAGGCCCCCCCACCCCCTCCCCCAGCCCAGGAGCCCCCCCCTCCCCCTGCCCAGGAGCCCCCTCCCCCTGCCCAGCCCCCACCTGACCCAGTCCCACCACCTCAGGCCCCCCCGTGGGGCAGGTGGCTGGACCGGGACACCACCCCCTGCCTCAACTTCCAGCGCATCGGGGAGAGCATGCAGCGTCCCCTGGAGTTGTGCAGCTGGAAGGACAGGGAGGCTCTCCCCCCCGTGGGCAAGGAGTACCAGCAGGGCTACAAGCGGGTCAATGACCGGCTGCTCAAGGGCAAGCAGAGTACCGGCGGGGTATTGATGGCCGGGCCCGCAACATTGCACAGGGCCTAGTAGTGTACACAGGCTGTTAGCCTTACAAAAGCATTAAGCTGTGAGTTTTGATGAGGTGCCCAGTGGCTTTGGGGGAAAGAGTTGCAGTCATCAAGGATGCGACCGAGGATGCTTCAATGTAATTGTAGCGGAGCGAGATTACCCACAGTCAAACATGTTGTTCCCTGTTGAACGAGTTTTGTTTTGCTGGACCGGCAGCTTAGCTGTTAACCGCTATCGGTATGTGTATAGGTGGATAGGTGGGTACCTAGCTTGGATAGGTAGATATAAAGGTAACGAACAAACCTGACAATTTTCAAGGAAGCAGGGTGTTGAGGCTACCCACCGCCCCTTTCACGTTCCGCGAGCAGGCAGCTTCATCAAGGTAGGCGCATGTGTTCTTCGTACCCTCTGCGGCTCTGTTACGGCTCCGAGCCGCAGATCGCTGCGGGCTGAACAGGAGTCCAGCATGACTGTGTCTGTGGCGACGGTGCTTGCCCTGCAGCAGCGCCGGCTGCCGCCACCTCGCATCAGGCAAAGTTTTCTCATGTAGCTCGTTGTTGCTTGCAATTGCAGAGCTTGCCAGGATGCCTGCCGGCCATGGTCTTCGTTCTCGCACACGGCATATGTTTGCCCGTGGGTTTAGAAACCACGGCTTCATTAACTTGACAACATACCTGCGCAACTATAAGATTGGCGACTACGTGGACATCAAAGTCAATGGCGCCGTGCACAAGGTCGGGCGCCCAAGAAGCTTGCTCTTGTTGGAAACGGCAGCCATGGCACCGCAGTCCTGCAGTCCAGCCAGTGCGCAAAATGTTTGGCACCTGCGTCGATGGCTTGTAGGGCATGCCGCACAAGTGGTACCAGGGCAAGACTGGTGTGGTGTGGAACGTCACCAAGCGTGCCTTGGGTGTGGAGGTCAACAAGCGGGTGCGCAGCTCAGCTAGCAACAAATGTGGGGCGCTGGGTAGCAGAGGTTTAGGCTGTATTGACGGGTATGCTTTGCCCCATGTAATTTGCAGGTTGGGAACCGCATCATGAGGAAGCGTCTCCATGTGCGTGTGGAGCATGTGCAGCCCTCTCGTTGCAGGGAGGATTTCCTCAAGCGCCGTGCTGAGAATGATGCTATCAAGCACGATGCCAAGGCAGCTGGCAGTGAGTGCACCTAGAGTACTGCAGAAGAGATAGGTAGCAGTCTGCCAAATCCCCCAGCAGACACTAAAGATGGGGGTACAACATTTGCAGCCAAGGCCCCCAAGACCAAGCGGCTGCCAGCACAGCCACGTGAGGGGTTCATGCTGACTGATGTCAAGCCCGAGACCATCACAGCCATCCCATACGACATTATCAAGGAGGGCCTGCAGTAAATGCATACTCATGTTCTCTGAAGAGGTGGGTGGGCAGGCTTGCCAATGCTTTCAATATCAGCCAGCTCCCTCACAGCCACCCTGACCTGCCTGCCAGCGCCTGCCTTTCTCCTCTTGCAGGTACCATGTGGCTTGTTGTCCATTACAAGCAGTTCATCAGTGCCTGGGCAGGCTGCAGCAAGCGTATGACATGGTGCAGCCCAGCGCAGCTTTGTCGTACTTGGAAGTTCGATGTGGACGTTGCTGCTGTAAGGGATGGTGGCTGACAGTGAAGCCGGCCCCTGCACTGGCACATGCATGCAAACACAGCCAGGCGTAGGCATGGACAGCACCAGTCTGCCAGACGTGTGTTGTTGATTGTCGGACGTGTAAGCAAGTGCAGCAAGTGGAGCAAGTGGCGCCCGCTGCAGCTGTACTGGTGGCCTGAACTGCCCGGGCCCATCCCCGTGGCCCAAAACGTGGCACCATCCCTGTGGCCCCAAACGTGGCTAGCGCTCCCATTGCAGCCCTTTACCCACACCCCCACCCACACACACCTCCCACCGTTCTGTTGCCCCTCTCTAGGCCATTGTAGCCTCCCCAGCAATTCGTCCCAGCTAGACCAGCTAGGCCACGCTGCTGGGCCTGCTCCCATATCTGGCCTGCTGCAGGTAGCTAGGATCAGGCTTTGTAAATTATGTTGGTTGAAGTTGGCTTGTAAATTATGTTTTAGACATCACTTCCGCCCACTCCGGTTGGACGGCGACCTGATGCACCCCCCAGCACGGCCACTCCGCTTCGATGGTGTTGCTCAGTCCCTGGTCACCCCCGCCATTGGCCGCACCCCTGATAAAATCTTACTGGTCTTAGAGAAGTTTACAGCGACTCTTGCGCAGGTCGATGCAGCCCATCACAGCGAAGCCAGCGTGCTGCTCGAACTGATGTGCACCTGTGCCGGGGCGGGCGGGGGTGCTGGAAGATTGGGTCGCGCTGTGACGGGAACAGCTTGCTTAGTGGAGCTGTGATCGGCGAACAGCTATCACGCTCAGCGGCCCAGCGACATGGACGAGCTCGATTTTTTGAATTTCTGTCGGGCGCAGGACCCCCCTTGATCCCCAGTGCTAGTGCTGATGATATGCTTGAGAGTGCTGGTATGTCTTGTGGCTGTCCTTACACCACAACAGCGTGCAACTCGTGTCACGTCACCCCAAGTCAAATTTTCATAAATTGGCACTTTTTCCGGCCGCCATAACTGTCCAACCAGGACGTCGAATGATGAACTGTCAGTTCTGTGCGGCTCCTTGTGTGGGTCCCTAACGTGTCATGAGAACAGAAACGCGTTGTCTTGATGTGTGGGCCGTTTCATGTGTGGGCGCAGGACATTTATATCAGCTCAGTTTCTACAACTTTTTGACCGATTCTTGCTGCTCTTGGTTGCTCGGAAGCCACAGACATCAACTATAAGAACATCCTGTGCAACCTGAAAAATCAAATGTCCGTCGCGGGTTGGGGGCAAGTTGCGAAATTGCAGGTTCAGCAGCAATCCGCCGTCGCGGTCACGCCCCCAGCTTGGGAGATGGTATCGATGCGTGCTGGGACGCAGCGGCACTGTCGCGTGCTGACCTGAAAATTTGAAATGTCCGTCGCGGGTTGGGCCCAGCCACCCGGCAAACCGCTGGGGCTGGCTCCACTCTAGTTAGGCCATAAGCAGCTCATCGCACCAATCGGCGGCCTCATCCGTGCAGAAATGAGAAAGTTTGTATCTCTTGAGCCATGGGGGTGCGGCCAATGGCGGGGGTGACCCCCTGTGATGTTCCCGAAAAAGAATCGCAAGCGCCCCGTCTCCCCCGCAGCCAGTAAGCCGCAGAGCGCCAGCTTGGAGCCTGCGGCATGCTAAGTATGAGCGGGGCCTGCAGTGGTGCCATCAGGTGCCGCCCAACCCCCCTCCCTCTCCCCCAGCTGAGCACCCCCCCTGCCCAGGACCCCCCTCCCCCTGCCCAGGACCCCCCACCCCCTCCCCCTGCACAGGACCCACCACCCCCTGCCCAGGACCCACCACCCCCTCCCCCTGCACAGGACCCACCACCCCCTCCCCCTGCCCAGGACCCACCACCCCCTCCCCCTGCACAGGACCCACCACCCCCTCCCCCTGCACAGGACTCTGACTCCAGTCCCAACATCTGTATGACAATTGTGGTCGCTGTCAGGTGGTTCCAGTTGACGCCCAGTTCTCGCAGCGGTGGTACAGACCCACATCACGGTTTCGGGTCTCGAAATTAACATGCGCATTGCAGAGCAGCCCAGCATCGTTTGAACGGAACAGCACACCATGTCATAACCTAAGAATTGCAGCGACTCAACAATGTGCAACCAACACATGATCTACAAACGTACATATTGCGCAACTAACCCGTGTGTGTGATAGCAACTTTTGCAGGCTCTCTGAAGAGGCTGTTCGCAACAGCAACAGCACAGCTGCCAGCGTCATTTAGAAATCCTCGTCACTCCACAAGTCCGAGTTCGCGCCCAGCTCGTCCGGCTCGTCGAGCTCCGCCATGTTGACTTGATACCGCAGGATGCCGCCTACTCCACCGAACCCTCTACAGTACTGTGATCCTTCCTGCGACCTGCACGCAGCAGCCCCACATGCATGCATCAACATCAGCAGATCTTAACCTAGAACAACCGCCACGGATCAACACAGCTATAAAAAGCCAGCGTATGAGACAAGTGAAACCCAGGCTGGTGGTAAAGCAGGCTAGGGTTAGGTTGAGTTAGGTTAGGTTTTCAGAATTGTTCAAGAGGTAGGGCTACGACACACCCACTTGTTGGTCACGAACTCTAGCGCACACCCAAACTTCTTGTAGTTCGCAGCCAGCCATTCCAGCAGCGGCTGCTTGTCCTGCACCTCCAGGTCAGACCCGGACTCCTTGTCTTTGAAGTGCTGCGTGTCCTTAGCCTGCGCAACAGCCCATAGTCATCACCCGTCATCATTCTCATCACCACTACGAGGCATTTGTCAGTGTGCAGCATCCTCAATCACCACCAGCATAAGCTTTGATAAAGTAACCCTTCACCCTGCTGCCCAACCAGCTCAGACATCCCAGCCAGGCAGGCAAACAGTCAGCCAGGCAGGCAGGCAAATAGGCGGGCTGTGGTCCTTGGCCCACCTGCTCGGACGTGAGGTGCTTGATCTCAATCTTGCCAGTGGAAGGGTTCATGACTTCGTACCGGTCGCAATCCAGGTTTTCCCACACAATCAGCGTCTCCACTGCCCCCATGTCCAGGCAGGCTAGCGTGTCCTTCACCCCAAACACGTACTTCCCGCTGTCTTGGCTGATCTCCTCGAAGAACTTGCTGATCAGCTTCTTCTCCTGGTCAGTCAGGGAGCCAGCCAGTTGGTCAGTGAGCCAGCCAGCCAGTTGGTCAGTCAAACAGCCAGCCAGCCAGCCAGCCAGCCAGCCACTTGGTCGGTCAGCCAGCCAGCCAGTTCTGAGAGAGTGCCTGTTGGGGCATCGCATGGCCCTGCGCTCCTCACGGGCACCCATGGTGCTGTGCCACATGGAGCAGATCAGGGGCTATTTAAGAGGTATTGCTGCAGTCCATGACCTCATGGCCACATACAGTCTGCCATTGCAATGATGATGCATGCCTTATAGCACAGTCAACCGTTGGACAGTGACCACAGTGGTGGGCAGGGCCAGCGACCACAGTGGTGGGCAGGGCTTGATGCACTTGCCTGCACAAATTTTACGTTGGACAGCATGTCTGAACTAAGCTCAATGGCTTGGCTGAAACCATTGTCCCCTCCTGCAATGCAGCAAGCAGCGTCGTGTCATGCTAAGCCAGCACTGACATGGCAGCCCACCAGGCCGGTGCTGCAGCACCCAGCTTGCTGCCGTCAAGTGTTTGCCAGCCCTAGCAAAATACCGGACAATTAGATCTATTCTAAGGAGTTGCAACTCACACTCATCAGGCGTGAGAAACCAGGGTGAGCAGCCCATCCTTGCCGCTGGCATGCATATAGATTCAGCCCCTCAACTACATGAGTCGTCAAGCCAAGGCCAAGATGGTAAGGGCAAGGTGGCTAGCATGCGTCAAAACATAGTGCGCACTGCTGGACTCCACATGTCTGTGGAAGCAGCAGCTGATGCTGATACAACCGTTGTTGCTAGTCCTCATGATCTGCCAGACTTTGGCCAAAGTCGTGACAGATTTGCCAGAGATTGTCAACTACTACCCCAGTACCTAGGCATGAGGATTGCCTGTTCTGGCTGTAGAAAAGAGTGACACGCAGCGCACCATAGGACACGTCCACGACACCCAGCACCACGGCTTGCAAGCGGGGGTCAAACATGTCACTCTGACTGAGCTCTGTTTTGAAGTCTGCAGAGCCTGCCATGATCAGGCCTGCCACATTGGGCCGGTCATTGGTGATGAAGAACTGCGTGGCCATCTCCGCCACCTGCAGCAGAGCAGGGGCAGCACCAGCAGCAGTCCTAGCAGCACAGGGCACAAGCCCTTGGCGGTTTGGCGGGGTCACCATCCTGACTGACTACCAACACCTTCTACACCTTCCACCAATGTATCCGACATAGCCTCATCCCTCAATTCAGTGATAGGACATGAGCTGCACAGTGTACACACACAATGAGTCAGCCAGCTGGCTTGGCTGCAGCAGTTGCAGCAGTCACTGGTGGTTGCTGACATTAGCAGGGAGGCAGGGGTGGCACAGCCTACCATGCCTCTCTTGTACCTGCTGCAGCTGCTGCCGTCACTGCTGCTGCCACTGACGCCGCTGCTGCTGCTGCTGCAGAGCAGCTCGCAATGTCTCACCCCTCACCACCACCTAGTATGGTCCCTGGCAGCTATGTGTTCTCATATAGTACTGACAGCACCCAAAGCAGCTGGGCAGGACTAGTGATGTGGCAGGCACAGCCCAGCAAGTCAACAGTGGCGTCACACATGTACAACTGTCAGCACCATCAGCTGCTGAATGATGCTGCTGCTGCCCCGCTGCTGCACTTGGCGATGGCCATGGTCAAAAGTGACGACAGCTGCCCCCATTGCCACTGCCCCTAGACTTGTGTAACTCTCTCTTCTCAACGTTCCCTTTCACTTACTCTGCCATGAGTCTGTCTCCAGCATCAGCTCCAACAATCCAACACTGCCTTTACCAATCCGCCTCACCAACACACCAGCAGCTGCAGTCAGGCAGCTGCATGGGGCTCAGGCTTCTCACCTTGCGAACATAGTTGTGCCGCTTCTCCATGCGCAAACGGGCAAAGCGCAGGGCTGACTGCCCACCCCTGCCGTGCTTTTTAGGCAGGTCCACTTGGAACTTGTGCAGTGTCTCCCTGGTGTTCCCACTCAGGGTGCCAAACAGGCTGCCATTGCCATCCATGATGATGAAGCCGTACCTGCACACCACCACACAACCAAGAACCACACATCTGCTTCTACTAGGCTACCTCCCTGAAGCCTCGCCATTGGCACCCCATGACAGCTGCCAGCTACGGCACCGCTGCAGACTCCATTAGCATGAGCACATGTGCCGCATTGCATCTGCACCTGGCACCCACACGTGGTGTGTTGCAGCCATTAGGCCCTTGTCGACATACCACCAAACTCAGCATTATTATCATCAGCAAACATGTCATTGGGCACCTAGCGTCAGCACATGCTTCAAGAAGGCTACACCACAGTGACTTGCTTCCCTGCCCTTGGGCATCCTTCTCTGTGCTAATGTGCTGCTTACACCTGCTCTGCACTGCCCTCCTGGCCTGTGCTGCCAGTGTGCCAGTGTGCTGAAGCCCCTTCACCGCAAGTGTGCCAAGATGTAGCATGTCAGGCTCACAGGAACCTTTAATGCTGCATGCATAGCGACACATACATGTGCCTGCACCTCTGGCACTGGCCCTGTGCCTCTGGCCCTGTGCTGCCTAGCTGCACTGGGTGCAATCAGTGGTACATGGTGCTGAGGCCCCTGCCTACACTTCACCCAGATGAGGCGCTGGGCACTCAGGGCCACACAGCCAAACTCCTGGCTGTGCAGGCACAACATGACAGCTGACACACCCCTCCTGCCTGTAAACACGGCCCTGTACCGTCTTGGCTACAAATTGGCTCAGCTGTCTTGGCTACAAATTGGCTCAGCTGACCTGGTGAGGACAGGAGCCGTCGCGGTACAGTATGCATTGAGAAGGTAGCATGCCAGGCGCTAGCTCACCCAAGAGCTGTCCCCCTGAGCAAAGCTCCAACTCCAAAGCCCATAAGAGCCGGTGCTGCTGTCTCAGAGTGGGCTGCTCTAAGCCACTGTGCTTGGCCTGCTAGCCTGATTTGCCAGGCTGACGGCGACATGCTCCCTGGCTGCAAGGTTAAAGTAAGGCCAGCGCCTGCTGCTGCGGTGCCTACTTGTTGTCAGACTCCAGCAGCTCATTCAGGGCTTCTGTGTGGAACTTGTTGTCACACAGGTACAGGGAGGTGTTGATGGGCTTGAACGGCTCAAAGTCAATGTTAACCCTCTTCTCCTTGCCGTCGTCTGTCATGATGGTGCCAGTGTACACAACTAAACCGTTGTTAGGCACCTGGGGCAGGGAGGGGCAAGGGGGCCGCCAGCCCAGCCTGGGACAATTGACCACCAGGTGGCACATCAGCTGACATGAAAGAAGCCGCCCTGGCTGGACATAGATGGACAGGCATGCCTGGCTGAGCAGTGCCAGCATGCTATGCCAGCATGACCTGCTCAGAGGTGCTGGTGACACTCCTGCTGGGCAGCACTGTACTTGCAGCCCTGGCTTCATGTGACCAAACAAGCTGGAGCTGAGCAGTGTAAGCCATATTCTAGTGACAAAATACCTCACTACTGCACAGTCAGCAGTGGCCCTTGTACTGCTGGAGCCGTGTGCAGCAACAGCTATGGCATCGCTGTAAGCCAAAGTGCCTAGGACAGCAGCACACTTAGCATACAGGGTACAACAAAGGTTGTGATAAGCCACCAATCCCAGGGCAGACACCTGAAGGTGATACAGCAGCACACTGGCACCCACCCTGCTGTAAAGCTTTAGCCGCTGCTGGGCAGATGTGATGGCGCTGAGCACAGATAGTCTGTTTACTCTGCTCTTAATGTTGGACGCAGTTCCGTACTCATCACCCAACATCTTTTGTACGCGCGAGACCTGCGTAAGCCCGTCGCCCCGATACGATTGTGTTTGCTGTTTTAACCTGCGATCTGTGACACAACGGCACCCACCTGGTCTTTCGGCGGCATAATGAGACTGATCATGCTGGTGCCGTTGCCACGAGCCATTTCCAGAGCCTTGATTAACTGCAGGGTGCGGGCAGGTTCTACTGCTGACCCGTCAAATCGCTGCGACCCCTGTTATCTGCTGTGAGCACCCACGCGCTTAATCTTCCACATCTCAATGTTTTTGTCCGTCTCATCAAGAGTAGCCATAGTGCGGCCGGGGTGGTTACCTACAGACGGGCTGTGCTTCTGTGATGCTTGAGGCTTGCTCGGAGACTGGGTTGCGGTTCAAGTAAAGGAAAGGGAATTGTTGCTTGGCGGTATCCATGCAGAATAAACTGGCTAGTTCGACATTGTCAAATCAACAGTCGCGCAGGCAATACAGGGGAGCCTCAGCAGCCGTGGTCTTAGCATCCCAGGTGCCATTCCAGTCTTTGCACTAAAACCAGGGCTTTTACAAGGTGCACACATCTTCAAGTGCAGTGCCAGCCAGGAGCTCCATCAGTAAATGGTTTCTTGGCTACCCAGATCAGTAATGTTAACCAAGTTAGCTTGCATGCCATTGTTTGGGGCCCGTGTGCACCTTTGTTTGTGCACCTGAGGGAAGGGCGATCAAACAGCCTAACGGCTGACGGCTTTAGCGCTGTAAGCCATCGAGAATACTAGATGGGGGCCAGCCCACCAAAGGAAGGGAATCAGTCAGCCTGACCTGGCCTTGCCCTGGGACTTGCAGACTGGGAGGGGCAGGGCAGGGGCCGCGGCAGGTGCTGGTGCTGGTGCTGATATGAAGGCTGTTGCTGGGGTTGGGGTGCGGAAGTGGGGTCGGGTCGGGGCGGGGGCGGGTCCAACCAAATAAATAGCAGCGCAGCAGCAAATGCTTTGCATGCGCTTTTCAAACTTGGTGGCTTTCATCGCGGGTGTCAATTAGAACTAGCGATGCGAGATGCAGAGGCTGAGGAGGGAGAGCTGCAAGAGAGCGCTCCAGAGCATGTGGGTCCGAAGCCCAAGGCCCAACGCAGTCGTTGTTCAGCAGTACCCAGATGTCGTTGTGCCGCGCGCAGGAGCCTCCTCAAGTGGAGGCCAGGCTCTACGACAACAAACCCAGGCATCAGTGGGAGTTCAACCCGCGTCGGGGCAGGGGTTATGGCCGAATGCACCCTGGCTATCCAGCAAGTCAGTCGCGGGACCCTGTTTTTGGCCCCCGAGTAGTAGTCAGCCCTCGGGGAGCCCCACCAACTGGTCGTGCTGGGGACCGGACGGTGAATGAAGTGCCCCAGCAGGCCAAGGAGGAACGGGAACGCGAAGAGCTGTCCTCCATGCTCAGAGAGCTAACACGCTATGTGTCAGTTCAGGATGCCATGAGGTCCCTTGACACAGTCTGCCACGACCTGAAGAAGGCCATCAAGAAGCTTGACAAGCTGTTTCGCAAAAGCAAGGTGCAGGACACAGAGCTTTGCACCCTTGTCTCATCCATGCAGCTGGACCACCGTTGTTGCTACGTGCGCTACAGGCTAAAAGAGGAGACAGCATTGAACTGTACCCCGACTGCTTCCAGTTCTCACGCAAGATTCACGAGGGGCTGAAGTCGGTCCATGTGGTAGTAGGCACCAGCATTGGCCACACCCACAGCATGGAAGCAGTGCTGGCCCTGTTCAAGGCGGCCATGAACTACCGCCATGATGTGCTATCAAGCTCTCAGAAGCAGGAGCTTGAGGGCTGGGTACACACATCCAAGGTACTGAAGGTCATAATTGAGGAGAAGGAACGGGAAAAGGCAGACAGGAACAGGCTGGCAGCCGTGTCTGGCACCTCTGGCCCTGGCAGTGGACCTGGCAGCACAGCAGTGGATCAAGGCAAGGTAGGTTCGACGCTTGGAACCCATGCCCTTGCGGCAATGTGTCTGCCTCACAGCTTTAGCACTGACACTGCACTAGCGCATGCGGCACAGCGCTACATGTGCTGTGCAGACAGCCTGGAATGCACAAATGACCCAGCACCGCTGCCAGACTGCCACTGTCAGCTGAGCTTACACTCTGCCTGCCTGGCTGTCAACAGGTGCAGGAGGAGCTGTCCAAGCCCTCAGAGCCTGCAGCACAGCCTGCAGCGGCTACAGACTGCACAGACCCCCCCTGCCCTCCCCCAGCCACAGCAGAAGGCAGGCAGCCTAGTGACGAGCTGCCCCCTGCACCTGCCTGCGCCCCCCCTCCCCCCAGCGAACCCTACCCAGAGCCACAGCCCTCCTCCCCTCAGCACACTGACCCACCTGGTGCGTCATACGAGGAGGTAGTGGCAGAGCTGTCCCCTGCCCCACCCCTGGCCCCTGCCCTGGTGGTCCCCTCACCAGCCGCTGCCACAGCCCTCCCTGTGAGCCCAAGTGGGTTGGGGCCAGTGGTGGGCAGCAGCCGCCGCACCCCAGCCAGCTCTGCCCACAGTGCTCGTCTGCGCATCGTGGTTGAAAGCACTCCCGCAGACATCAGCCAGGCGGCCACAGGCAATGGCCAGGATAGTGAGGCAGCCCTGGAGCCCGTGCCTGGCGTGGCGATGCTGTCACCAGCAGCACCTGTCTTCAGCCCTCTCAGTGTGCCAGAGCACACTCAGGACGATGTACTGGCCTTTAGTGTAGAGGGTCAGCACCGCCCTGAACCAGACCCCAGTTTACAACAGGACCAGACCCGGCCCAGCAGCACCCAGCAGCAGCCCCTGTCACCGGGCGAGGTGGCAATGGACATGGATGGCCCTGGCCCTGGTGCTGAGGCTGAGGCAGCGGGTTGGATCCATGCAGCTGTGCCGCAGCCCCAGCCCCAGCCAGCCATTGATGCAGGAGGTGGCAGCAGCCATGCCGTAGACATGCAAGCAGCAGCGGCAGCAACCTCTGGGGGCGCACTAGCCCCTCTGGACTTTGCTCTACTGCATCCCAGCAGCAGCAATGGTGCACCAGCAGCAGCAGACTCGCTCCCTGCCTCCGCCCCAGAAGAAAGGGTTACAGACCAGGCCACCGTGGCCCCAGCATGCACACCAGCTGAAGCTCAGCCAGCCCTCAGCTCAGGAACTGCTGCGCTGCCAGGTCCCACCTCCAGTGCTGAGCTCCCGCTCATGCGTGGCCCTGGCCTGGGCACCACCCAGATACCCCACCCCAGCAGCAGCACTGGAGGAGGTGCAATGGCCACTGCCACCTGCTCAGTGGGCCCGCACCCCAGCAGCAGCATGGGCGTGGATGAGACAGGCAATGCTACTACCTTGGCTGTGGATCAACCGCATGCCAGGGCATCGCACTACAGCCACCCAGCGTCAGATGGCCCGCATTCGCCTCCCTCGCGCTCTCCATCTCAAGAACCGCACAGTCGCAGCAAACGCCCTCGATCTGATCAGCAGCTTGACTACCCCGAGCGGCGCAAAGCACCTCGTGATGCCAGCACAACGAGCTGCGAGTTGCGGCGTGGCAGCGGGCGAAGTGCAGCCCCCTCCTCGCGCCGCAGACGTCGCAGCCGGAGCCGCAGCGAGTCGCTTGGCTATGAGCGCGACCATTCGTCAGACAGCCGGCTGCTGTGCCCGCCTATGGACTCACCCCACTCAGGCGACCCTGGGGAAGCGATGGAGGTGGCACAGCCGCAAGGCCCTGGCGGGCACGCCTCGCCCTTATACATGCCTGGTGTGTTGGGGTTCCGAGACAAGGACCGCGAACGAGAAGGAGGGGGTGGGCGGGGTAGAATGTGCGCGGACCGCGAAGCCCCGCCCAGCACTTGGTCTTTTGAAGAGCGCGAGCGGCATCGCATGGAGCGCGAGCGAGCGGAATTGCCAGGGAACTGGGAACGCGAAGTGGCGCCTGACGACCGGCAGGTCAGCGCGACAGTGGGCGGCGGCGCATGCGGGAAAGCAGAAACATGCAGTCATGGCACATGCTTATGCTCATGCCGGCACTAGCTGGGTGATGCAGGACTCTAGTGTTAGTGTGAGCTGGAAGGGTGACAAGCCTGGCACTGAAGCTGCATTGTGGCCTAAGGACGGGTGTGATTGCAGCAGCAGGTCCAGGTGGATCAGTGCCTATATGCGCTGCTCACACGGGCTCTGCTGGCTAGCCTGGCTGCAGGTCGGCGCTCTGCTGAGGCGCGGGCACCTGGTGCTGGTGCTTGACCTGGATCACACCTTGCTAAACAGCGCATGCTTCCCAGACCTGGATGCTGAGACAGAGTCCCAGCTGGTGAGAAGCTGCCCCCTCACCCACCCACACACCCACACTGCTGTCAACCATGCTTCAGACTCAGCGCCCTCCCCAACAGCACAAACGTGGTGCTGTACCTGGTACAGGCTGTGGCTGCCTGCTTTAAAAACCAGCTATCACTTGCCTGCCTGCCTGCCTGTCTTGCCGCCCGCCTCAGTCCCAGCGCTTGTTTGCCGAGGCGAGCAGCCTGCCGGACAGCCAGCGGGAGCTGTACCGCAGCGAGCGCTTGGGTGTGTGGACCAAGCTGCGGCCAGGGGTCAGGGAGTTCTTGGCCAGAGCAGCGGAGAAGTTTGAGATCTGGGTCCGCTCAGCCGGCTCCAGGTGGGCTGCCAGGCTGAGGTTAGGCTGCTCAGCTGGTGTGGGCCAGGGCAGGCCAAGGTAGGGATGGGGTGGCCAAGCAGAGCCAGTGCCATGCCAGGTTGAAGGAGCAGCTCAGGCATTGCATGATGCGAAGTAATGATAAGCACGCACATGGCAGACGAGGACTCAGCATTCGGTAGTCAGACTGCAGACTTGCACACAGCATAGAAGGCTACTCTGTAATAGCATGATACAGCATTAATCTTTTTATGCTACAACATCAGCCTTGAGGTCACAGCATAGAAGACTACTCCGGAAGCCCTTCTGCCTGGAGCTTGGCCTTCACCCACCACCGCATACGGCATGCACATGGCAGGCTTGGAAGGCCAGGCCGCTGCTTGACTGACCAGTTGGCATGGCCTGGCAGCGACCAGCATGTGATGTGTTCCTGCCCGGTCCCAGCTGTGTGCCACTGCCTTGGCTGCAGGCCGTATGCAGAGGCCATGGCCAGCCTGCTGGACCCAGAGGACCGCTACCTAGGCGGCCGCATCATTGCTGCGGGTGGGGGTGTGGATGGGCCTGAGGGCCCCATTGCCCTGCAGAACAAGAGGCTACTGGCAGGTGGGTGTGGGGAGGAGGAGAGGGGGAGGGCACCACGGGGTAGGGAAGGAAGGGGTGGGGAGCGGAGGTGCAGGTGGAGGAGGGCGGGAGGAGGGAAGGGTGGCAGCGACAGATGGGGGTGGCAGGGTGGGCCGGCCTGGTTGCTGCGTAGGACAGCACGGCAGCCGCGTGCTTCAGCTATGACTTGCTCTGCTGTGTCTGCTTGGCAGTGCCAATCTTTGATTGGGCTATGGCAGCATTGCTACTCTAGCTACAACAGTAGAGTGCCATGTTCCCAGCTGCTAGGATCCAGCAGCCTCACTGCATGGCTTGCTTGACGCCTGTGTGTGGGGGGCTGAGCACCACCCAGTGTGCCTACTGCTGTGGCAGGGCTGGAGCAACGGCGTCAGGTGGCGCTGGCTGTGGATGATGCGGGTGCTCTGTGGCCCCTGGACGCACGCCTGGCCCTGTTTGTGATGGAACGCTACTTGTTCTTCCCCTCCTCACGTCGCCGCTTTGGACTGGAGCGCCGGTCACTGCTGCAGATAAACAGGTGGGAAGGCTCCTGCTCCCGGTCAAGCTCGGACCTGTCCATGTTGGCTGTCTGCCTGCCTGCCTGCATGCATGCATGCCTGCACCTCGGACTTAGCCACCTGCTCTACTCGCAATGGCTGGAACATGCCCCTGTCTTGTTACAAGCTTGCCGACCGTGTGTTCCCAGCCGCCTTCCTGTTCCTGAGCCACTTGGTCACCTGGTTACCTGCCTTGCTGCCTGCACACATAGCTGATGCATGGCAGTCCTGCACCAAGCAAGCCTATACTCGACTGCTTAAGTCTCGGACATGTCCTGTTGCAGCGAGACACTGGCGGTGTTGCTTTCTGCTGCACATCAGCAAATGCCATGCAATACTGATGATAGGACACGATACTGATGCTGACACATGCTGATGCTGATGCTGATGTCATTCAGCTCTGCACTGCTGTGCTCACGCTCCCAGGGACCAGGCACGCCTCGCATGTCTTGCTGCTGCGTATGGCTGGCTTGGCTTGGAGTCTGGCCTGCTCCCCTCAGCCTTGTCCCTCACCTCACCAGCTGGACCTGTCTGCCTTGCCGGCTGGTGCCCCAGGGACGAGTGCCCTGACCGCGGGATGCTGATGACTGGGTGGCACCTCATCGAGCGGCTGCACCGCCTGGTGTTCACCTACCTGAACCACCCGGGCCCCCCCGGCATGCTGCTGTCGGCCCCCCCGGTAGAACCACGCTATCCTCCCTGGGATATCCGCAATGTGCTGGCAGACGAGCGGCGCAAGGTGCTGCAGGGCGTGTGCCTCGCCTTCTCAAGGTCAGCAGGGGAGACATGCTGGACGGTGTAGGCGCAGAGTGAGGAGGAGCAGGCACAACAATGAATGGATGTGAAGTGAGCAGAGCAGGAAGGCAACTCACCCCTCCCCCCTAGTTTGCAGTGAGTGCATATGTGGATGTTTCTCATTAATGACTTCGTCTTCTGGTGGATTGTGTGGGGTGGTCGGTTGTGTTGGTTATGTTGGTGGTTGTTGTGGATGTTGACCTTGACGGTGGTGGTGGCGATGTGCCTCCTCCATGTTTTGTCTGTGGTGCAGGATCACTCCCCTGGATGCTGATCCCCGGGCCCACCCCTTGTGGCGCATGGCCCAGGCCTACGGGGCAGAGTGCGCCACGCACTGCACAGACCGCACCACACACGTGGTCTCATCAGTCAGGGGCACTGAGAAGACCCGCTGGGCGGCAACCAACGGGCGGCCAGTGGTGACCCCTGCCTGGTGAGCTGTGCAGCCTCTCGGTAGCATGCCTCAGCAGGCGAGCAGCAAGGCCATGGACCAGCTTCAGGGCCAGGGGTGCACACGCTGCGTCAGGAGGATGTTGGATGACCTCAATGTCAGCAATTTGTCACACAGGTCATCATAGTCTGTATAGATTGCACTGCGAATGATGAGAGTTGTCATTCCGGTTGCTACATCGTGCACAAAGGTTGTGACAAGTAGCAGCATGCGCCACGTATGACAATGAGGGAGCATGTGACCTGTGACCTATGCACAGTAAGGTCAGGCCGTTAGGCTTCTGTCTGCTTTGTGACTGTTCTATATGTGCTAGACCTAGACCACTGTGGCTATTGACATGCCATGTGGTGGGCAGTGCCAAGTCACTGTTGCTGGCGATGATGATAAGCTCAAGTGTGTGTTCGGACACAGGTTGGAGTGCTGCTGTACTTTGTGGCGCAAGGCCAACGAGGAGCGCTTTGCCACCCCGTTTTGAGTTGTGCATGGTGTCTTGGGCTGACCCTGATGCCAGGCATCTGCACAGGCCCGGGGAGGATCAAACGCAGCCACAGTGCAGTGAAGGGTACATGGAAGCCCTTCTACGATGTATACCTGACAAGCTACTACAGGTTGCGTGACCTTGCATTAACATGACATGACTTGTTCATCTTGTGTGATGACACGCCTAATGACGGGCTTTTGATGACGGGCCTGTTGCCACTGCGTGCTGTACCCCGGCTGTGGGCTGGTTAGAAGCCCAGCCCAGCCCACCCAGCCCAGCCCAGCCCGCCCTTGCTTGGATTTCTTTGGGTGTGCGGACTATCAGACACCAAGAATACAACCTTGCATTCACCTTGCGTTGAACTGCTGGGCCGCCCAGGTTGGGGGTTGTATTAACTCCACATCTCGCTATTTGCAAGACGAAGGTGCAATTGAGCAAAGATGTTCACGGGTCTGTTGTCAGCGCATGATCATAGTCCTATGCTGGCTGTGTAACGAGGTTCGGATACCAAACTGTTTTCGCGAGAGTGAGCATGCGGTGCGTTTCCATTTAAAGGGTCGGTGGTGGCAGTAATCGAGCCCTCACGAATACAAGTCATAATGTCCGACCCAGCAGCTGAGACACCCATTGCGGCCCCAGTGGAGGCCTCAGCTGATCCTCCTGCCGCCACAGATGCGCCTGCACCAGCAGTTGAGACGCCTTCTGCCGAGCCTGCATCCCAGCCTGCGGCTCAGCAGCCCGCAGCGGAGCAAGCAGCCCCCGAAAAGCCATCTGAGCCCGCTCCTGCGGCCCAGCCCGCCCCCGCCACAGCACCCGCACCCATCAACGCTGCTTCAGAAGTGGCGGAGGCTATCGCCGCGGCCCAGGCTCAAGCTGCAGCCATGATTTCCAAGCTATCTGAAGAGAGCAACAAGCGCCGACTGGAAGGCGGGGAAGGCCCAGATGCCAAGCGCGTGCAGCAGGACTCGGTACGTGGGCTTCCTGGCAGTGTCGAAATTGCCGCTGTGGAGCATGGATGAGAGTAGGGGCTCGATGTTTGCAGATCTTCGCACCAATGGTGCTGCAAGTGGTGAACCCAATGGGCGAGACCACTTGGAGCATGCTCGCGACGCCAGACAAGGTAAGGGTAGCCCAGCTCCGCTCGCCTGCGGCGTACTCCTTGTGCTTCGTTCGGTAGCAAAACAAATAATGCGCCTTGTGCACAGGTTGGTCGCATTATTGGGCGCTCAGGAGTTACTATCAAGGAGCTGGAGACCCGGTCGGGCACCCGCATCCAGGTAAGCCGCAAGCCTGCAGAGCAACCCCATGGCGGGTGATTGTCGCTGACCCAGGACCCAATGTTGTGCATTGCAGATCGACCACAAGGCACTCGGTGAGCAGAAGCCTGTGCATGTGTCTGGTCCTCCCAGCAATGTGGACTTGTGCAAGCAGCTGATCAAAGAGCTGCTTGAGAATGATACCCCTGGAGGGGGTCTGAATGCCATTGCGGGTGCCGGCGAGGCCACGCGCTCAATGGAATGCCCGGCGGGGATCGTGGGTCGTATCATTGGGCGCGGCGGAGAGACCATTCGCAGCCTGCAGTCTGCTAGTGGCGCCCACATCCTCGTCGACCAGGTCGGCTTGGTAGCAGCGCATGCCAGCTGACGTAGTAAAGTCGCATCTTACTTGTGTACGCGGCTTGTTTTTCTGTGCTTGCAGAATTTTCCTCCAGACCATCCGCGCAAGATCACAATTACAGGCAAAGCAGACTCTGTGGACAGGGCCTTCAAAATGATGCAAGATCTGATTGGTGGTGACCCCGGCAGTGCTCAGCAAGTGATCCAGAAGGTGCTAGGCTCTGTAAGTGTGCGAGGCCTTCACACTCATGAGCACCCAGCTGTGATTGCTCCATAGTGCAGTAGTGATCCACAGCGCATAGTGCAGTAGTGACTGTTCCATTGCTCATGCGCGCAGCAATATGGTGCGGGCATCACTCGGTCCTTGGAGTGTGCCAAGTCAGTAGTCGGTCGCATCATTGGCAAAAGTGGCGAGACCATCAAGACGCTGCAGAAGCAGTACGGCACCAGCATTCAGATTGACCAGAGCATCAACCCCTGCAAGGTCACAATTGCTGGGCCAGCGCAGTCCTGTGCTGCGTGTGAGCGGGCAATTGTGGACATCATTGAGGACCGGCCCCATGGCCTGACTCCTCCCACCGCTGGCTTTACAGCAGGTAGCTGCTTGACTGTATGGTTGACGCCTGCTTAATGCTCTGCTGCAGTTCACTGATGCAATCTTGTGATGGTGTCAACCTGCGCTGTTGCTGGCCTGCAGGTGCTCCTGCTGCAAGACCTGCGTTTGGCAGTCCATCATTTGGCTTCCAAGCAACGCCCAACCAGTTTGGCCAGTTCAATGGAGCTCCAGCGGCCGTCCCATATGGCACGGCTCAGCCTGCCTATGGAGCCCAGCCTGGCTACGGAGGCTACTCAGCCCCTGGCACGTTTGGTGGCTTCAACCCCCAGGCACCTGCGGTTGCAAATCCTTACGGCCAGCCCCAGCCCCAGCAGCAAGCTGTGTACGGTGTCCAGCCCACTTATGGTGGCAGTTATCCAACTGACCCGATGTACCAGCAGCAGCAGCAGCAGCAACAACAGCAGCAGGCCATGCATCAGATGCCTCCCAGCCCATGGCAAGAGTTGCGCGATGAGCAGAACCGCAGCTACTACTACAACAGCCAGACAGGGGTTAGCCAGTGGGAGCGCCCAGCAGAGATGCGCTAGGCAGTCTTGCAGTGCCTGAGTGCCCTTGTCTGCAGCTTTATCGTTAGCAGTTCAGCAGCAAGCTGGCATCGGTCCTCCAATCCACCTTATGTGCCGTCGCCTATCCGTCTACCCTCGCGCCATGGAACCCACATGCTGGTGGGCATGAGTCGTCTGCCTGCTCGGCTCGCTGCTGTGCGCCCTTCCTGACTGCGCTGCTGCCAACCAGCTGGACCTTTTTGCGTGCCGCCTGCGCCGTTTGTGTTGTCACCAGCTGCAAGCCTGGCTGCACCAACTGATGGCTGCTGTGCCCAAGTGTGGTCCATCGTGCCATGACTGTGCAGTCGCTGGTGCTTGTGGTCTGACTGTCATTTCCACGCTGTCACACCCTCTGCTGGTCCGCCTAGCGCGCTGTGATCTTGCAGCCACACTAGCAGCTGATGTTGACAATGGCTTGATGAAGCCTAGTGCTGTAGCTGCATGTGGGTCTATATGAAGCTGCATGTAGCAAAGTGACGTGGTGAACCGGTGCTGCTTGAGGCGTGTCGCTGTTGTGCTGTGTAAGCGTATGCTGTGTGGTAATTGTGCCTTGTCTGTTTGAATGGTGTCTGTGGAGTTATGATCAATGGCTGTGGCACCAAAGCGGTTCATCCAGCGCTCCCTCTGTGGCGGGTAAGTCAGTATGCTGGGCAGTGTTTGACATGATTTCGCTGGCACAATGCAAAGTCGTATGTTATGCCCGTATGTCCGTATGTGTGCGCAATGCACCAGCATTAGTCGCGGCCCTTGCGTCCATGTCAAAATCCATGGCAAATATCCCTGGCCATGTCAACGTGGCATCTAGTGCTTGGCGGGGTATTGCAGAGCTTCTCTTGCAGGTGAACGGCGAGGCGGAGCAACGCCGCCGGGTAGTACGAGGCCGGGCCAACATGCCAACTCTGACGAATGATGAATGAATTGAGCTGTCTATGGCAACTAGGCGGCATTGAGTCTTGTGATAGTTGCAGCCAAGGATAACACACAAGTTCACCAGTGTAAGAGGACTGGAACCTCAACCCTGGTCTGTACCATGTCGCCATGCAGAGTTTCCGTCCCGTGGGTCATTTTCAAATATGATATATAGATGAAGCAGCAAACGCCGCTTGCGTCGCTGATTCTTAACTCTGGGCTGGTCGGAGGGAACGCGCGACATTGCGAGGATGAGCGACCTAGTAGCACCGACCTGGCCCTCTACAGCACGAACGGCCCTCGTGCCAGGTAGGAAGTTAGGGTAAGAGTGCGCGATATGTTGTGCGATCAACACAAGATGCGCATGGCTGACGCACAGGTCAGCGTCCATTGTTGTCAGTCAGCGTTCACCATTTCACCGCCAGCACTCTGCTGGAGCACGGGCATCTGGACATGCACGCCTCAGCGGGCCCCTCCCCCAGCTTCCCAGCTCAGGTTCTCAACTGGCCTGGCAGGAACTTGTTGCCCAGCCAGACAGCCAGGCAGCGCCATTGCCACCAAGGGAGCCAGCAGAGCATGGCGGCCCTGAGAACCATCCCATGCCAACTGCTCCCCAGCTTCAATGCCAGGCCTCTCATGTGGCTGGACCCATCACAGAGCCCGGTGCACAGCAGGACCTGCATGCAACACTCCTCCCCATAGCTGCTGCCAGCCACAGCCGCCCACGTTCTGTGCCCCACGCCAGGGCCAGCAAGCATACCTTTGCCAGCAGCCCACTGGAGCAAAGCAGCAGCCAGGCATGTCGTCAGCGTCCAGCTACCCAAGCCTCCACCCCACCCTGTCCCGTACCGCCCAGCAGTGGTAGCCAGTCACAACCAAGTGGACTACCACCTGCCCCGTCTGCATGCTGCAGTTCTGCATGCAAGCAGCAGGTGGCGGGCCTGCAGGCACAGCTGTCAGACAGCCAGGTGCAGCTGGCAGGTGTGCAAGCGCAAGTGAGGACCAGCCAGCTGCTGCAGAGCAGGTGGGAGAGCCAGCTGGCTGCAGCCACTGAGGCCACGGCGGCTGCGCAAGCCGCTGCTGCTGCTGCCGAGTCAGCGCGTGAGGCGGGCCTGCAGGAGGCGGCACAGAAGCACTTCAGAGCAAGCAAGTGAGTGAGGCTTGCAATCGTCGTTGACGGTAGCAAAGGCAGCAGCAAAAATAGCAGCAGTGACAGCAGCAGTAGCGGCAGCAGTGACAATGAGTGACAATCAGTGGCGTGTGGAAGTACAGGCTTCTGCCTTGCCTGCCGCAATGTCATGACCCCAGGCACCTACTGGGTTAGGGTAAGGCTCAACCCGAACCCGAACCCTAGCCCTGACCTCCATGACCCCAGGCACCTACCCAGCAGCCCCTGGGGCCCCTGACGCACCCTGACCATCCTCTAGCTCTGCCCCTACCAGCACTGCCGTGCTGCTGACTGCCTGCAGACAATGGGAGGCTTTGCAGAGCAAGCTGGAGCGGCAGTGTCGCAGCGCTGAGACACGTGCAGCGCAGGCAGAGGCTGAAGCAGGGGCCCTACGCTCCCAGCTGGCCAGCCAGCAGCAGTCCCTGACCCAGGCAAGCCTCCCTGCCAGCCCCCTATGCTTGCGTATGCCTGAGCCATTGGCTCCCTGACTCAGTGCCCTTACCCTGCTCCTGTCTGAACTGCCTCCCGCCCCTGGCCTGCTGTGTGCTGCCCCTGCCCCTGGACCCTGCCCTGCCCTGCCCTGCCCTGCCCTGCCCTGCCCTGCCCTGCCCTGCCCTGCCCTGCCCTGCCCTGCCCTGCCCTGCCCTGCCCTGCCCTGCCCTGCCCTGCCCTGCCCTGCCCTGCCCTGCCCTGCCCTGCCCAGCTGCCCCTAATACTGCTCACCACCAGCCCCTCAGCCTCTCAGCCCCTTCAGCCCCCTCCACCCCCCAAACCGCCCGACCGCCCTCCTGCCCTCCTGCCTGATCAGCCCAGCCCTGCCTGCCTCCCTGTTGTGTGACCCCTGTGGCCCTGTTGTGTGACCCCTGTGGCCCTGTGACCCTGCAGGCCTGTGCGGCCCTACAGCAAGAGCTGGACAGCAGGCGCCAGGCCTGGGAGCATCAGAGGGCGGCCCTGCAGGCCAGTGTGGAGCAGTTGAGGGCGGAGGCTGCTCAAGCCAGTGCCAAGCATCAGGCCACGCTGGCGGCTGAAAAGGCAGCCATGCAGGTCAGACCTGCAACACAGGCCAGGTTGGGAGGGTGGCATGGGGAGGGGCGAGAAGCTGTATGCTGTGAGAGGGCAGTCAGGGGCTGTTGCCACCAGCTTCATTGAACTTGGCCTCATCAAGGCTGGTGGGTGGTGGGTACCACTCGCCACTATCATGCTGCCCTGCTATGGTCACAAAGCCCCGCCACCGTACGCACCATACCATACAACCACACACATCATTACTAACACCACACAGCCTTGGCATGGTGACCAAGGTAGAGCGTGACGTGGTCCTTTTCGTCATACTTGTATGACATAATCAGAAGAAAAACATATGACACCGGAATATGTCTTCACTTTTGATGCTATTGTTAGCATCAGTGGAAGAGGAGCTGGGTCCCAGAGGTCTTGGAGAAAGTGTAACTGGGATGGGCTCCAAAGCCAACAAATTATGTGCAGCAGGGGTGCACTTGCTTTCTCAACACATGCCTCACTCTCAGTCACACCAGCTACCTAGCCTTCCCCCACACCCTCCTACAGCGACCTCTGCAGCCACACCCAACACCACCTGTACCCCCTCCCCCTACCTGTCCCCCTGGCCCACCCTGCCCCCTCTCATGCCACCCCTGACACCCCCCCCTCGGTGACCCCCTTCCCCCCCCACCGTGACCCCCCCTCACACTTGCCTGCTGCCCTTACCCCAGCCACCTTCTCCTCTGTTGCCTTGCGTCCCCTGCTGCCAGGAGGAGTCCAGCAAGTTGCGTCAGGACCTGGCCCAGCGCACCCACACTGTGCTCCAGCTGAACCTGGACCTGGACACCAGCAGAGCGGCAGAGCGGGCCGCACAGCTGGCCAGCAAAGACCTGCAGCTGCAGCTGGCGGCCCTGCGGGCACAACTGACAGCAGCAGCTGCGGCAGAACAGCAGGGTGCAGGGCCAGGGGTAGAGGGCAGGCAGCCACTGGCCCAGCCACCAGCACAGCAGCCAGGCAGTCAGTTGGGCAGTACACTAACTCCTTGTCAAACAGCTCAACTGACAGCCCAACCGACACAATGCAAGGATGAAGGCCTGGCCACAATGCATGGAGGGTCAGCTGTACGGCTTCAAGGGCAGGGGCAGGGGCAGGGGCAGGTCGCCGAAGCTGAGACTGAGGAGCAGGAGGTCAGGCATGGCCAGGAGTCAGGGCAGGGGCAGGTGGCAAGGCAGGGTGAGCAGG